>JAOXNR010054230.1:0-12893 GCA_028571225.1 Parsonsia alboflavescens | reverse complement strand
TATTTTGATATATTTTAATCTATAAAATAAATATTTTTTAATTATTAAATTAACCGGTTCAATTACCGATCCAATTATGGTTGAACCATTAAACCTTAAACCAGTAACTTTTCCGGTTCAATGACCAGTCCGATTCTGAAAACATTGGATTTTAGAATAAATATATAAGACATTATGTTACTGAGGAGAAGAGTAGACAAGTCTCTAAGGCATCAAACTCTCGATCCAAATGACAAAGATCTCACATTCAACTCTTAAGTCATAAGTACAAAATATGATTATATAATTATAGACGAGATATAAGTTCATTAGACTACTTCTCTCATTCACATTGTATTTTGTATTAAATGGATTTTACTTGGAATTGCAATCTTGTTGTAAAATAACAATTTTATTTCACGGTTTGATGGAAACTATTGTTCAACTTTATTGCAATAAAGATCCCTTTTCCTTTAGAAAAGTACCTTGAACAGCAATAAGCAATTCATCAATCACTTGGAAATAATTTATTTAAAAACAAAATAACCTTTTTTTTTTTCATTTTTTAATTATATTTTATAAAAATGTTTTGAGAAAATTAATGAAGTAATTTAAAAATCTACTTTTGCCCTGACTAGAGAAGATAAATGGTGAAAACTAAAGTGTGTAAAAGATAATAGTAAAAGAATTACGAAAGGATTGAGAAATTAAAACTTTGGCAACCAAAAAAAAAAAAAGACTGCTCTCACGTGCAAAAAATCCCATCACAAAACACGAATAGAAAAGCAAAGAAAAAATATCCCATACCAACACACGAGCAAAAATCTTTCATCCTAAAAGTGCTGATTATTTTCTCATTGTCAGAAACAACATAAGCCCAAATAAAAGCCCGAAGCCTCATAAACTGAAGGATCAGTTTCAAATTTTCAAGTCGAAGGAAGAGGGGTACAAAGACCATGACAAGTTGGAAGCCCAATTTAAATGATACTGAAACTAGGCCCATAATATTTTGGTCCGTTACAAAATTGGAAAACCGGTCACCTACGAATCGACCCATGCAAGAACGGTTAGCCCGATTATATTATTTGTCTTTCTTCCAAGTGAAACCAAAAGAGAAACAAAGTTCCTGGGCCGCAGAAGTCCAAGTGATGCTGATTTTGTCTTTTTTTCTTTTACGGCGGTCTTCGACAACGGGTTTGGGTTTGACAGACTCCTATCAATTTATTAAAATTTAGAAGAATGATAAAATTGAGGGAGACGTAATGGGAAGGAACTTGTGTTTTCTAGGTGGACTAAACCTATCACTTGTAGCAGCTGCGAAACAGCAAACTGCAGATGCATACTAATTGCATGGAAGCAGCTGTCTGGCAGATATGGTTTTAATTTGGATAATGGCAATTGGCTTATACCATTTTGTTTTTTAAATGAGCGTAATAAATAAGAAGCCATTAATAATTGAAATATAAAATAATAATAATAAAAATGTTATTTAAGGTATTTTTATTATCTATTCAACTTAATATCTTTTAAAAAAATTAAAAAATAAGAAACAATAATTTTCAATTTTTTTTTTAAAAAAATTCAATTAATTATATTCATAATAGTTAATACACTTGATGGGGATCAAAATTGAATATCGACTCACCCCAAAACCATGATGATGTTGATCTATTGCAACCTGAGAAGAAAACAGAGATTAGTCACCGGAGGTGGGGTATACCCGAGGAAGAGTTCTGATGCCTAAATCAGTATTCCGAGAGTAATTATAATTAATTAGTTCTCAAAGCGACTGTCTCTTGTGTATTGTGTTTTGTGTTCCCATTTCTGTAGACTATGCTGGATTTGGTCATTTAAAAGTGAAGGATCAGTTACCTCCTTAATTTGGGCTCTGCTATCAGCAGGTAATTAGGATAGTCATGGAATCCTGCCAACTGCTCTTGGAATAATGGAGTTTCCCTGGGTTCAGATATCTTGCCTTTCACATCTCTATAGAGAGCTGCGAGATCGCTAACTGACCTCTGGACCAACTGCGTGACCTGCCTATGGACATTGAGGGTCATAGGCTCCTGGGAGTTGTTAGGAGTCGTGCACATCTAGTCGTGGCATGGAAGATGTATGAGATGAGTTGGGAGTTACTAGGTCGTGGGCCAAGGTCTGGTTGTGCCTCTCTCGAGCTCATTTAGGAGGTCAGTGACCTTGGAGGTCGGTGGTAGTAGGTCACTGCCCATTTATCCTTGTTGACTTTGCGAGTTTGACTTTCAGGTATTGAAGGTTGGGGCAGTGAGGTCCATTTGGGTTGACTTTTGTCCATGTCCTGCTCGTTTGCGTTGACTTGTCCGGGTTCGTATAGATTTCTCCCGGCATTACCCCCCTTTAGACCTAGCGAGCTCAGGGGTCGTGGTGTCTAAATTATCATCTTCAAGTCAACGGGTTCGCCGATTCCTTGTAACGACTAGCTTTGGGGTACCTTTCCATTCGAGTCTCTAGTAGAGAGCTGCTAGCTGGCTTTTAATTTTTTAGCCTCAAGCAAAGTTGTGCACACTTGGTTGCGGCATGGAAAGTATATAAGCAGGATTGGGACTCACTAGGTCATAGATCGTGCTCTAGTGAGGCTTTGGTTGTGGTCATTTGGAGGTCGATGTTGACCTTGAGGTCTGTGACCTGAAAGGTCGATGGTAGGAGGTCCCTGCCCATACATTCCTCGAGACTCGCTAGTCTGACTTTCAGGTACTAAAAGCTACCATCTCTAAGTCGCGAGTGTGACCTTCAGGGGTTAGAAATCACCATCTCTAGGTCGGGGGCCTGACCTTCAGGCATTAGAGATTGCCATCTATAGGTCGGGGCTTGATCTTCAGGCATTAGAGATTGCCATCTAAAGGTCGGGGGCCCCGACTTTCAGGTATTGAGAACTACCATTTCTAAGTCGGGGGTTTGACTTTGAAGTATTAAGAACTACCTTCTCTTAGTCACAGCCCTTGAAAAGTCGAGCCATTTCCTTGTAGCTACTCGCAAGCTTGACCTTCATGTACTAAGGTTTACCATTTTTAGGTCGTGACCCTTGAGAGTTCATGTCGCTTCATTCTGTAACGGCTATTTCTCGATGGAGATATGTCCTTTCAAGTTTATGGAGAGTTGAATTGCTCAATTCGGATGTGGAAGATCGTGTTGCTTTAGCTAAAGTGCTTCCAATTTTGGAGAGTCACCACACTTAATTCAAGAAAGTTGCCCAGTTCAATTTTTTGGGAAGAAATTGATCCGTTTGGTTTCAGGTAATTACCTTGTTCAGCTTTGGAAGGTTGCCCCGTTTGGCAGTTCGAGAGACTACTGGTCCCATATAAATTAGGAGTCCTTTGAGATTTTTATAATTTACCTAAACCTTCTCTCAGCTTGCTTGATCTTTATAGAGCTTTCAGTTTTAAATTCCCTTCCTTTCTTCCCCTCGCTTGATCGTTCGGTTACCCAGGGCAACTTCAACTTTTCACCTTCCAAGACTTTACCGAGTGAGTTTTCTTCTCTTTTCTCTGTCTGGACAGATATGAGGGCCACAACTTGGATCTTTGATGATTCTGAAATCACTCTGGGTCCTTCTGGTAGAGCTCAGGGAGTCGCTGGAGCTTTTTCTGCTACAACCCCAGTTGTCAACATTCTTGTTCCCTGTGGTAGGGGGAGACAAGTAATGGTCGAGAGGACCAAGAGTTCGGGGGCCACTGGGATGAAGGCCTCTAACAGGCCTATCAAGGTTCCCTCTACATCTTCTTCACCTTCCCCCCAACCAGCCAAAAGGGTTCCCACGAGCTCAACTGCTAAGGGAAAGCTCCTGTGACCTCCGAGTCCAAACCAACATTTCTGGGCTGTGCCACTGAGGAGGTTGCAGACACCTTCAAGAGGTTGGGAGCTACTGCCATAGTTGCTCATTCTATAGAGGAAGCTGCAAAGTGGGTCCTAAACGTTGCAATGGAGGCCTTTGACTCTCTGCTCCAATGGCCCCACTCTCAATCTTTTCTGATGGAGTGCGCTTCTCCGGTTGACCGATAAATCTAATGGGCAACAGTTAGTTGAATTGATTGACAAGTTTGGTTCTTCCCTTTACACTGTAGTGAGTCTTCATGATCCAATGCATATTTTCAATTCACCCAGTCTCATTTTGATTTTGGCAATGACTTCTCTTGTTCCTTTTTGTAGGGCCACATCCTCTTTGGGGAGGGGCCTGAGGAGGGAAGCCGAGAAGGCCAGAGCAGACAAGGAGTTTGCTTCCCTTATCTCTGACCTCCAGGATGCCAAGGCTTGCTTGGCAAAAGAGAATTCTGAGCTGATGGCTTTCGCTGGGGAATTAGCCAGACTCCTCTCCAAGTGCAAGAGAAATTTGGACGAAGCCTGCACCAGCTATAAAGCCATGTCTGAGGTGCTGGATGGGGCTCACAAGAGGATCTAAGAGCTGATTGAATCCAAAATCCAGCTCAAGGAGTGCTCCTAGGAGCTTAAAGCTAAGCTGGAGGATTTCCAAGATTTTTGTGATGAGGATGGCAATTGCTCTATGAAGAAGCTTAAGGAGATTCCTACCTTCCAAAAGTATGTGGAGAAGTTGATGAAGCCTCAGATGATGGGGGTATATGTTAAGGTAATTGATGGCCTCAAGAAAACTCACCTCGATCTGAGGACCAGCTCTGCATTTGATGCTGCACTTTACTATCCAGAGCTGGTAACTTCTCTTCCTTGGCATCAAGAGGATTTGGATCAAATTTTTCCAAAAGAGGCTATTGTTGCTGAGGTCTTGGCTTAGGCTAGACAAACTGATATGGGCTCGGCGGGGACAGGAAAGGAGCTTGGGGAGGCTGTCCCAAAGGTCGGGGTTTTGGAGAAGGAGGTCTCGGATGTCACCCCCCTGGCCATGATATCTCTCGAAGGTATTCCCATGTTTTGTAGTATAGATTCTTTTCGGGAAATTTATCCCCGCCTCATGCATAGCTATTTTGGAATAGGTACCCAACCTTTTCTAGGACACTTGTCCATTTCTGATGTAACCCTTTTTTTAATCTGACCACATTTCCTTCTATTTGCAAGCCTATCTTGTGTTGCTGGGACAAAGGCAATTGGTGGAGAAGGGGGGGGGGGGTCCCTCCAGGCAGTTATGGCCCAATCAACACCCCAGGGAATGAGGATGATGTTCCCCTGATTCAGAGGTAGCAAAGAGGCAAATATGGTTTCTCTTTGTAACAGACTTAGGGCTTGCTACTCTATTTGTCTGTTGGCACTTTGAATTTAGAGCAAATTGAACTTGAGGCAACATATCACAAAATAAAGACCTGATAAGCTTTTAAAAGGGAATAACCTATCTTTTATTCATGCTTTGCTCAAACTAAACACTGGTGGGGTCTCCATAATGCTTGTCGATTTCTTTATAAACAGCTTCTCGAGGTCTGCAATGTTTTATTCCGCTTTAGGCATAGAACTTCTTTAGATGACAAATGTTCCAATGTCTCAGAAGTTTTCTTCCTTCGAGATTAGTGAGCTTATAGCTCCCTAATTTGTGGACTTCTTAGACTATGTAAGGTCCTTCCTAGCTTTCTTGCAGCTTGGTTAGTTGACCTTGTTTGCCAACGTCTGAACTTTTGATTACCATTTTTCCAATTGTGAAATGTCTTGTTTTCACTCTTTTGTTGAAAAAATTTATCACTTGCCTTTTATAGGTTTTGTCTGCTTCCGTTGCTTTGTTTCTGACCTCTTCAAGGAGGTCAATGTCTGCCCTTCTCTCCCCCTGGTTTAAGACTAAATTATATTCAATCAGTCTTAGAGACTCCATGCCAACCTCAAACGACATCACTGCCTCTACTCCAAAGCATAAGTTGAATAGCATTTCTCCCGTAGCTTTTCTAGGCATTGTTCTATATGATTAGAATGCTTGGAATCTCATTATGCCAAGCAGTTTAGCGACCTTCTTTCTTGAGCCTGGTGAATCTCTTCTTGAGTCCTTCCAAGATAGTTCTGTTTGTGACCTCAACGAGCCCATTTGCCTGGGGATGAGCTACAGAGGTCAGCCTCTGTTATGTGACCTTCTTTCTTGAGCTCGGTGAGTCTCTTTTTGAGTCCTTGCAGGATAGTTCTGTTTGTGACCTCAACAAGCCTATTTTCCTAGGGATGAGCTACAGAGGTCAGCCTCTGTTCAATGTTCAAATTCTCGCAAGAATGTTTTGAACGGGTCGCCATTGAACTATCTGCCATTATCTGAAATTATAGCTCAGGGAATCCCGAACCTACACACAATGTTTCTCCAAACAAAGGACTGGACTTTCGGTGATGAGATGGTTGCCATTGGTTCTTCTTCAACCCATGCAGTGAAGTGCTCAACAGTAACAATTAAGTACTGAACACCTCCCAATCATTGATGGAGGTAGGTCCTAGTATGTCAATGCCCCACATATCAAATGGTACTAAAGCATTGATGGATTGATACCTTGTTGGTGGCACATATGATTTGTTCCCCTACAACTGGACGCTCGTGCATTTCTATATGTTCTTCTCAATGTCTGAAACCATTGAGATCCAGTAATACGCTGTTCTCAGTATCTTCTTGGCGACAGTCTTTGCTCCTATGTGTGATCCACATATTCAGCTATGTACCTCTTTAATGACATATTTCCCCTCTTCTTGACTTAGACATTTGAGTAAAGACCTTCTGTACACCTCGTCATCTCCTATTAGGACGTAGCGTGGTGATCATTTTTTGCACTTGGTGTGCTTCTTTTGGGTCTTGTGGGAGGTCGTTATCTTTGAGGAACTTGTAGATTGGATATCTCCAATTTGCCCTATCCTCTATAACCAAGCTCTCATCATGTTTTAGGCTTGGAGAGTGCAGTTGTTCTTCCAGCAGCTCTGCATTAGTTCCGGCTATCTCTCGAAAGACTTTGGATAGTGCATCTGCCTCTGCATTCTGCTCTTTAGGTATCTGTTTAATGAGCAAATGCTCAAGCTTGGATGTGATATCTCTTACTCTTTTGACATATTTAATCATGTTGTCTTCCCTAGCTTCGTATTCCCTAGCAACCTGGCAGGCTATAACCCGTGAATTTGTTTTAACGTACAATTTCTACACTTTGAGAGCTCGTATGAGTCTTAGACCTGTTAAGAGAGCTTTATATTCGGATTCATTATTCGAGGTTGAGAAGTTGTACTTCACAGAGTAAGGGATTCTCACTCCCTCAAGGCTAATAAGTACTATTCCCACACCTGAATTTTCTTTCTCCGTTGAACCGTCTGTATACATTGTCCAGACGTTGTTTTCACAGGTGCTTGTGAGCTTCAGTGGAGCCCTTATGCACTCCTCTATGAAATTTGCAAGAGCTTGAGTTTTGATAGCTTTCCTTGGCTCAAATTGAATTTGATATCTCGAGAGTTCAAGCGACTACTTCATTTTTCTGCTCGACAGCATGGGCTTGGCTAGAGCTTGTTTTAGTGGTAGATTTGTTAACACTTTTATCTGGTAAGCTTCAAAATATGGTTTTAATTTCCTCGAGGTAATGAATAATGAGGTACAAGAACTTTTCGAGGTCCTAATATCTAGTTTCTGGACCTCTGAGCAATCTACTGAAATAATAAATAGTGAACTATTGTCTTGACCTTTATACCAATAGCACTGAGTTAATTACTTTCTCTGCTGCAGTAAGGTACATTGAGATTTCCTCTCCTGACCCTGGAGAGACAAGTTGAGGAGGTAGCCCCAGGAAGTCCTTCATCTTGATGAATGCTGCTTGATAGTCCTCGGTCCACTGGAAGTCCTTTGGCTTCTTTATGACATCGTAGAATCTTTCTCCATTGTCTGCCATTTTGTTGATGAAGCGCTCCAGTGCCGCCATCTTCCTGGCTAGACTCTGAACCTCCTTGATGTTTCTGGGAGATTCCATGTCTAGCAGTGCTTTTATCTTGTCTGGATTAGCTTCAATTCCTCTTTCAAAGATCATGAAGCATAGAAATTTACCTGCTAAGACTCCGAAGGTGCATTTTTCTGGGTTGAGCTTCATGCGAGTAGCCTTTAGGGTCTAGAAAGTTTCCATGATATCATCAATGAAATCTTCAGAGGTCTTGGACTTGATTAGTATCCATATAGACCTCTATGTTCCTCCCGAGCGGGTTTTTGAACACCTTATGCATAGCTCGTAGGAATTCTACCCCTGCATTCTTTAGGCCGAAAGGCATTTTGGTGTAGCAATATGTCCCGACCTTTGTGATGAATGAGGTCTTTTCCATGCCTTCAATAGCCATCGGGGATTTGGTGGTATCCCTTGTAAGCGTCCAGGAAGCATAACCACTGGTACCCAATAGTAGAATCCACCATGTAATCTATACATGGAAGGGGATAGGAGTCTTTTTGGCAAAATTTGTTAAGTGTGGTGAAATCCACACATATCCTCCATGTCCCTTCTTTCTTTGGGACCACAACTGGGTTGGCCAGCCATTCAGGGTATACCACTTCTTTCGGAATCCCTGCATCGAGAAGAGCTTGAACTTCTCAAGCTATGATCTCATTACGCTCAGGGGCAAAGATCCTCTTCTTTTGTTTCATTGGCTTGACTCCCGGCTTGAGCTCGACCTTGTGTTCAACAATTTTTTTGATCTACTCCTTCGAGGTCACTAGGTTGCCAGGCAAAGACCTTCAGATACTCTTGAAGGGAATCAACAAGTTTCCCTTTGATTTTAGGAGGCAATGACTCCAATTTTGATCCCTTTCTCAGGGAATTCTAGGTTGAGGAACACTTTTTCTCCTTTACTAGCCGCCTGAATTCAGAGATTGTCATCCTCTTTCAGGAGGTCCATGCATTCTTCCTTCTTGAGCTCAAGCAAGCTCTCCTCATTACCTTCAATGAGGTAACATTCTGCAGCAAGTTGTCTGTCCCCCTCTAGGACAATCCAAGTGTCTCCGGCTTGGATTTTCATGCTGTAGTTGAGCAAAGAAATTTCTGCTTTCAGGTCCATGACCCCCCTTCTACCTAGTATGGCATTGTAGGTTCCAGGGGTGTCGACCACCATCCAGTCCATGACCTCAGTGACTTCTTTGCTAATTGCAAGGATAGTCGTTGGGACTTTGAGGATCCCATCAGCATAAGTCGTGTTGCCGTTGAAGCAGTTCAAAGTTGTTTCTGACCTTATTAGTAAGCTCTTGTCAGTCCCCAACTGGTCGAAGGCCTTTCAGTATAAGACATTCGAGGTGCTTCTAGTGTCCATCAGTATCTTTCTGACCGGGAAATCTCCAATCTAGAGGGACACTATGATTGGTTCTGAGTCTTCCCCGCGAGCTCTCTTCAACCTCCTCTCGATGGCATTTATTTCACGCACCGGAGGACGATGATTTTGAGGGGCTGGTGGTGGTGGATCTATAGGGCTTGCATTCCTAGCCAAGAACTCTTGCAAGTGACTTTCCTTCACCAGCCTCTCGATCTCCCGCTTGTGGTCGAGACAGAACTTGGCTTGGTCTCTTTTGGCCACAAGACTCTTGAGAGGTCTGGGCGGCTTCAGGAATCCTCTCTTCTCCATGACCACTAGGATTTCTACTCGTGACGTTTAGAGTAGAGCGGTCACGAGGTTGGGGATGGTCTTTCTCCTCTTGTCTGGGGTTCCCCCTTTTGACTGAGAGTCTTTCCTATCTCTCTTTGAGAACTGAGGGCTTTTTGGTTGCTCTTTGTCGTGTCTTTCTATGGCTGAGGCAAAGCGAGGGATCTTCTTCAGAACCTTTGTTTCCTTAGCCTTGTCTAGGAGCGTCTGCAACTCCTTGATGGTTTTTACTTTCTAATCGACCGACCTGAGGGCTAAGTACGCCCTTTGCAAACCTTCTTTGAAGGCAGTGATATAGATGGCATGGTTTTTCTACTCAATCTCCAGTGCTTCGTTGTTGAAGTGACTATAACAGCTTCGGGTGCTTTCTTCGACCCTTTGCTTAATGGTAAAAAGGTCATTGATATCCTTCTTGCACCTCATGCTACTCTGATTGTTTTTTAGGAACAGCTCTTTAAGCCGTGTGCAGCTTGAGATGCTTGCTTCAGGGATACCCTTGAACCAGGACTGGACCTTTTTAGTCAGTGTCGACCGGAAGGCTCTGCACTTGACGTAGTTATTGTACTCAAACATCTCCATGTAGGAGACATATTCATCAATGTGCTGTTGAGGCTCCCCTGTACCGTCATATTTCACCTCCAGGTATGGGGCTTAGAATCTTGCTGGCATTCGAGCGGTGCGAATGCTATGGACAAATGGCGTAGGCTTGGTAAGATCCACATTGCTCTATTGCTCTTGATTGGCTGGGGGACTTTTTCTCCATAGTGGATTGAGAGCTACCCCTCAAGCATTATCGCCTATCGTTTCGATTAGGCTTCGTCGAGGTGGTATCCTTACTCCAAGAGGAGTTTGTAGCGAGCTCCCTTGCTCTTTAGGATCCTGTCTCTGACTCCGCGACATGTTACTTGGTTGAGCTTGTACCTGAGGTTGTAGCCTCTCCCTTTGTTTAGGGTTTCCCGACCTGCTTCATGAGGTCGGAGGTTATTCCTCGCTTTTGAGGGCGGAGGCTGGCTAGGCTATGCCCTTTTTGAATGGCTTTGTGAATTTCTCCGGGAAGGCTCCGGAGTGCACCCAGTTAGTCACGCCCGCTGGATACTCTCTCCAATGCTACCACCATCCAGGCCCCGGATTACTGTTGTTGGCAGTATGCGTTGGTTGCGTTTTGCATGGCAGTCTACCTCGGCGGGGTGGTTGAACGCGAGTCATCAGGCTTTTTTTTATTTATTTAAAATGGAAATGAGATATTTAATTTCGGATGGAAGGTGTATATCTAAAAGATGGTTTTTTTTATATATTTTTTTTATTTTAGAGAAAAACTTATTTTTATATTTTTATTTAGTTTAAAAATTGACGATCACGTGTGCATAATCTCTCAATGCCTTTTTTCTCCCTTATAATCTCTGAATGCTTGCCTTCCTTTTTAATTAGCTTTTGAAATATAGGAGTACACTTCAAAGGTAACATGAGTTCTCTACAAAGAATAAAGCTCTTGGAAAGCAGAATTACAATTCATCAACTCTAATTGCTTTGGATTGAAGGGGAAAGTCCCTTACGGGCGAAAACCCTCCCACTAGTCACGACAAGGTCCCTCGTGCCAGCAGGATATAAATCAGGGATGTCCACGAACTGACAGAGGACTGACGGAGAAGACGCTACGGGGGGCAATGGCCGTTTGGAGTGAACCAACCATTGAGAGCCTTCGTTCTATGCCCAATGGGTTTCGAACCCCCGCCTGTCGTTGGAGTTAACCAAACGTCACGTCAATCTTACCAGCTCGCCTATGCCCCTGGGGGCAACATCAACTCTAATCGCTGATTCAACGAGACAATGGAAAAAGGAAAGGAAAAAAAAAAAAAATCTAAATTAAAAAGAACACAAAGTATGAAATGATGATAATATACTCTGAGTGGATGGCTTACTGCCGGTCGTATTCAATGGTGATTTTACCAGCATTTATATCTGCAATGGTCGCAAGTGCATCTTCAGAAAGATCAAAGGTGCCACGGCAATTCCGACAGTAATCCACGACTTGCACCGTCGCACTCTGCCCCGTGCAAGGGTGCGGTGTGCCTAGGTTCGTACCACCGGTACATGTTACCGTGCACTGTGTTCCACAGGCAGCACCGCCGTTCCATATTTCGTCACTGGCCGAGGCCACCATGCTTGTTGGGGTGTCATATCCGTAGCATGAAGAAGCTGCATATATCACCAATTCAAAATATCCTTAATTATGTCAAGAAAATGAGTGACATAGATTGTACTCCTTCTGTCTGGAATTTGAAAACTTCAGAGAACAAGTGTGTTCAAAATTTCCTCTGTTTTTCATTCCAATGTACAACACAATTTATACACAATATTTCCTACCTTATCTCCTAAAGATCAGCTAAAAATCTGCTAATTTGCAACAAACAAAATAACAACTATCCTAAATAATCTAAAATATTGTTTACAAAATCCACAAAATCTACAATAGAATTGAATTTCTCATTTTTATTTAATTCATTTTAAACATTACAATATTAATTACTCAATAAAAATTTTAATTTAAACAAATCAAAATAGAAATATTTAATTACGAAAGGTAAGAAGAGTGGCACACTTACGGTTGAATATTGTATAATTAGTTGCGTCCCCCTTATCTGCATAAACAGATAAGGTAATGTTTGCCCACAAAATCCATAGAGATACAACAACAATATTAATCCTCTTCATGGTTGCCATTTCTAAATTAGATCTCTTTTCTCAAGCTTCTACAATATCTGTTTTTTAATGGGGACTGGTGAGATCGGAGTGAGATGCAAAGAGAGTTGAATACTGTCTGTGATATATATACGGGTTTGTAACATGAGCCGAAACAAGAACGATCATTGCTCGATTCGCTATAACAAACAAAACTCTTGCAGGCTGCTGATTTGGTTCCAAGGAATGTCCTGTAATTTTTTCAGTTAATGTTTTATATGGAATTCACTACCGGACATTAAAAAGAACATCGACTTCTTTACTACCTTCATCGCTATTTATAAGTCACTAATATTCATTTTAACAAAATTAAGAATCATATTATTTATTTATTTTATTAAAATGTTTCTATTTATAATTTTAATTAGACTAACAATATTGATTAAGGAAAAGAAAACAATAAGAGTAATATAATAGTGATAAAAAAAAAATGTTAAGTGACTTATAAACAGTGAACGAGAGTATTTGTCCAAAGGGGATGGATTCAAGGCAAACATTCTTGCCGTTCTACATTTGTTTTTCCAGTCAAAAAACAAGAAACATCGTATAGTTTTGGCATCTCGAAACCATAATTGTCTATATATATGTGCAAATATTTGCCCTTTGACAAGAATGAAAAACTTTAAAGGGTT
>JAOXNR010054229.1:0-12894 GCA_028571225.1 Parsonsia alboflavescens | reverse complement strand
TGCAATTGTCAAGGAAGTTGGTGATATAGTTATTTTAATAAATTTATTCTCCCCTTGAGGTTGAAATCTTTTGGATATTCAATGCTGATTGGTAATTAAATATCTGATTTGCCAAACCCTGCTATTTTCTTAATAATGTTTTTTTGGGGTTATAGCTCTTTGATTATATAATTTATTCTTATGTGCTGTTATATAAAGGTGCTGCTGGAACATGAATTTTCAATTACCACATCTAATAGTATAAATAGAGCTGTTGAAACCTTTTTGCCTTTCTAGAGTTTCAGCTTGATTCGTGTCATCTAAAGAAGTTGGGATTTCTTTCTTTCAAAATGTTAAGCAGTAATGAACTTCTTGTTACCATTGGTTGTCTTCTTTTCTTCATTGTTGATTATACTTGGGTATTGTTATTTCATGCAATCTCCAGTTCAACCTCTCATCAAATTCTGTTATCCCATAGCACTATAATATAGCTTCTGTTCTAATCCATTTAGATCAAATGCCCTAAAACTTAAAGCACAGAATAGTTCAACCTAATCTTTCTCACAATAAACAAGGTAAGGGAAAAGAATATTTACTATAAACAGAAAACCTATATTAAAAAATGATAATCAGCATTCTACATTAAAGATTTTACACAATACCAAGAACAGACAAATGCAGAGACTTAGAATGTTGAAGCAGTTAATAGTTCTCAACAAACTTTCTCAGCAAACTTAGAATGTAGAGACTTTGAATGCTGAAGCACTTAACAGTTCTCAGCATTCTGCATTAAAGTTCTCAGCACTTAACAATGCCAAGATCATATTTATACCAAGGTTGACAATATATTTGCAAAATGACTGAACCAATAAGCAATAGTAACATTAATTAATTCAGAGTTATATTGTCACTAAACCGTTTCACAACACACTTTCGGATACATATATAGTTTTCAAATTTCACTAATACTGAATCGCTAATAATGCATATTCACAAAACACAATCCATAGCTGATACTGAATGACATGACATGTAAACTTGTCTTCTGTTCTATCTCAAACTTTATGACTTGTAATCCATTTCCCACCACCATTAATATTGAGGATTAGTGCCTTCCTTTTCCAGTTTGTTGATGAACTGTGCATAGCAAAAGCTTGCTTATGTCCATAAAGACATTCAGACCGGTGCACTCACAAGTATTCATTTCATGGAAGAATCTAAACTCAGATGCCAATAGGAAGCCATGTGTCTTTTGCTCCTTCTCCTCAATCTAAAATCAGATGCCAATAGCTGATACTGAATGAAATGACATGTAAACTTTTCTGTTCTGTCTCAAACTTTATGACTTGTAATCCATTTAACACCACCATCAATATTGAGGATTAGTGCCTTTGTTTTCTAGTTTGTTGATGAACTTAGTATAGCAAAAGCTTGCTTATGTCCATAAAGACATTCAGACCGGTGCACTCACAAGTATTCATTTCATGGAAGAATCTAAACTCAGATGCCAATAGGAAGCCATGTGTCTTTTGCTCCTTCTTTCCATACGCCCATCTCCATATCCATCTCCATCTCACTCTTGGGAAATTGGCCATTCAAACTTCCATCCTGTCCCAGAATTTGATCACAAAAGTAACACTAATTAACTACACAAGCTGTAGCTTAAGAGGGAGAATAGAAATCTGAAAACCGATCAGAGCATGCCCCCAATATCATAACCCCAAAACCTCAACTACCTCCGCTCAGTCAACATGTAATTGCATAAGAGTAGTGAAAAGCAGCGAAGAATTCAAATCACACCCAACTGATTATACTAAGCAGACAAAAATTATACAAATGTTCCATTGAATAAGTGAAAAGCTCAAATTTATGAACAATGCTTAGACCTTAAAGGTGATAAGAACTATACAGAAATATTGGTTAAAAAATCAATTAGTTTTTTACTCCATTCAAGTGCCCAACTTAGAAGAATCAGAGCTGCCTAGTGAATGGGTTTACCAAAAATCTCACTACACATTTAACAATAATACAACGATAATAAAAGAAAACCTCATGCACCTAAAAATTTAAGATTCAAAAAGTACATAAAACATTGCTACAAATAAATACAGTAAACCAAGCTCTTATTTTTGCCATCAGACAGTTAATTTCGTGCTTTAGTTTCTACCATAGACTCGATACTGTAACTATATTTAATTAGGAGATGAATTTGCTCAACCAACCTTAGGGAAGACAACACTTTCCAACTGCATGACTTGCTACCATTTCTTAGATAAACCAGGCACGTATGATCCTGTTTTTTAATCAAACGTAAAAAAATATATCAACAAATATAACATCATAAACAAACAATAATTCTCATATAAATTCCATACCTCTTTGAGATTCCAGCACATCCTCGTTAGACGACTTCGAATTCAAACTTTTATCATCCACCATCGAACTGAATATAAAAACAATTTTGGCTTAATGTCATGTTTATCATAGTAAAGTCATATATTACAAAATAATAATAATAATAACAAATATAGAGACGGTTACCTTTCATTTAATTTTGGAAAATTTCTCTTGTCATGTCCATTCCCATGAAGTCCACATCCATGGCATAACCTCTTTTTTGGCATTGTTTTTTCTTTTCCTGATTTTAATCTTCTTTCGCATCCCTTAGCTCTCACTGGTATAGGATTACTTACATTCGGTGTTTGCTTGGAGGTTTTGCTTGTTGACTGTGAGATAATATTCTTCGACCTAATATTAATCGCTTTGATTTTTTCATGTATCACCTTCAACTCACTAAGTAAAAGGGATGAAGCTTCATCAGTTAAAGATGCATCATCAATTACAACAAATGCATAATGGGAAAGACTTGCATGGCTTGACATCAACGACATTCCTGTCGTGTCCTGTAATCCTTCCACTTGCTTATCCTGTAATCCAATTCTTGCATTTCATGTCCACCTATCCAAAATATAGCATGTAGGTAACTGGCTCATCTACTTTTACCAAAAATATGTTATCATATGTCTACAAGGCAATCCTTCAAACTCAAATTTCCTACAGCTGCAAGAAACAATATCAGTAACCTTTTTGTAGACCACTTCCCATTGCTTTCCTAAAGAATCATTATCATCCATTTGTACAAAGTAAATGGCATTGCCCTCATTTTCCTATGCATAATTGATTTTTCAACCCCCACTTTCAAACACCTCATTTTGAAAGATTAAGAAATTCCTCTTTGTGTAAACTTCAACCATTTGTTTTTCGAATGCTCACATAGATTTCAGCTTTAGTTTCTCATTGACATCAACGCGATCTGCAACTAACTCGTTGTGCTTTTGGTGATTCAGGGTTCTATTAAAGTGAGAGATAAAACTCATCAAAGAATTTTTTT
Organism: Parsonsia alboflavescens; assembly: GCA_028571225.1. Classification (NCBI taxonomy): domain Eukaryota; kingdom Viridiplantae; phylum Streptophyta; class Magnoliopsida; order Gentianales; family Apocynaceae; genus Parsonsia; species Parsonsia alboflavescens. Next base: position 9,524 of record JAOXNR010054229.1, on the reverse strand, counting down.
TATTTATATACTTCTTGAAAAATGAATGTGAACTTTCCGCTCGTTGGCTGCAACTCATACCTACACTGAAGAACCTGTTTACATAAGCAGGAACCCATTTCTCGCGAATCCAAAATAAGTGAGCCAAACATTCATTTCCTCCCAAACTGGTATTCCTCATCAAATCAGCCTATCTTGATTCAAATTCAGCTGCGGTCTCATTGCTGCAAATAATGTCCTTCATTTGATGATAGTTGTCACGGTATGTTATTGAATCAAGTTTTTCCGAAAACTTGTTCAAAATATGCCATATACAATATCGGTGAACAGTTGATGGGAAAATATGTGCTATTACCTTTTTCATTGCTGGATCCTAGTCTGTGATAATTGTCATCGATGCACCTCTTGGCATTGCCTCCAACAACTGATTGAACAACCAAATAAATGATTCTGTTTTTTCATCGCTTAAGAAGGCACTTGCAAAAATAGTTATCTGACCATGATGATTTACTCCACTGATTAGAGCAAAAACCATACTGTATTTGTTTGTGTTGTAAGTCGTATCAAACACAATAACATCTCCAAATGCATTATAAAAACTCCTTCCAATCGGATTCGTCCAAAAACACCGTACCAACCTATTTGCCTCGTCAATCTCATAGGAGAAAAAAAAATGAATCATCTCTTTCTTTAGCTTCAAAAAATACTTCCAACAAACTTTCTGCATCTAAGTCTTTCTCCTCTTTTTCCACTTGTGTTTTCTAGTTCCGAAAATCTTTCCCTGTGCACCCCATGTTTTGTGCCCCACCAGATTCAATTTCCATAATTCTAATTTGTTGGCACGTTGGAACTTGGAACATTTTCCTTAGAAAGCTGCTTATTTAATGATTATTTTTGCAATCGATACTCTCTTGTGAGACCTTAAAAGATGCAACTTCGAGGGTGTAGCTAGCGGATGATTGTGCTCTTCAACAAATGAACTAATGATCCAATTTGGTCCTGTTCGGTGTTTAACCAAGGTTAGCTTTGCTTTACATCCAACACAAACCACGGATCGATTCCTTTCCACCATTTGTGTTGTATCATCTTTCTTTTTCCGCCAACAATCATTTGTCTTCCCTTCCTTAGAGCAAACAAATTTCTTCCACACCATTTCTCTGCTACCATATTTATACTTGTGATTACTTGACCTTGCACTAAATCCACATTCTCTTGCATAAGCATTGTAGAAATTGAAGGCTTCTTCAATGGTTTCAAATTCTTGTGAAATCTTTGGTTTACTCCTATCATTTACAGGTCTAGTGAACAGTTGGTCAGATGAAGTGCCCTTTTCCATTTTCCCAAAACTTTTGCAATGGCACGTCAAGACTAGCTCATTGATATATCACTGATGTTGCCTGTAGCAAACAAAACGAAGCACCCCTACATCCACTGATAAACCCTGGTGCTTGTCGATCTCGAGGGCTAGCTTCTTCCTAGTGGACAGGAGGTCAATCTGGTTGTTGATCTGGCCGTCGAGCTTGAAGAGACTGGACAGGAGAAGGACTTTGCCGTCGTTGAACCCTAGTTCAAGCTCGATCTTGTCGAACCCTAGCTGCTGGAGGGTGGAGGGTAGATCGAGAGGGTGAGAGGTAAGCTCTTGAAAGCAAAGAGTGGAGTGGGTAGGTGAAGAATAGAGGTGAAGCAGGGTTTCTTCAATTTGTTCAGACAGCAGAAACGACATCGTGCCATTTTCCAGTTCAGCTGTCACTCTCCGTGAACGAACTAACAGTACACTTTGTAAGTAGTGCAGTACCGCACTTTGTAGTTATACTCTATTTATATATATGTTACCTTATAAAATGTTCCAATGAAGTCACTTACGATTAACATTAACGATTAGTTGTTCAAATATTTTTTATAAACTAAATCCTAGGATATTTGATTAAATTAAATCAAATTTTTTTAAAAAAATAAGACAATTCACTATTAATTTTAACTGTTAGAGATTCAACTAGAACAAAATATAGCATTTCCACATATGTATTTATATATATATATATATATATATATTTATATACTTATAGAAGACATAATAAACACTAAAGTAAGAAACTAAGAAGGAAAAATACTTCTTTCCAACAATTGACCAATGTAACAAAAGAAATACAGATTGTAGGAAACGTTCAAGGTCTATTTCACTGAATGCCATTGAACTATCTAACCACAACCATAAAAATTTATCATATATCATGACTAAGATATTCATATTTCACTTTTACTATCCAGAAAACAAATTAAATGATTTAAATGGAATGAATAAACTCTTGTTTCTACAAATATTATAGTAAGGAAACTCTACGTTGGGATGTCACTGCCATCTCCACTTCTCTTATTCAAGTGACCGTCAAAATCCCTAGCAATGTGAGGGTAAGAACCAGGAGGATAGTAGGCTTTGAGTCTTCTCTTGCCCATCCACCATCAAAGATATCCCAAGGAAATATCAATTTATAGACAAAAATTAATGTCAACTTTAGCAGTTCCTCACAGCCATGCCCATCCGTGTATGCATCAGTTGTGTGGATTTTATTGCCGTTTGCTTAAAACGAAGAAATAAACCTGTAAATGTATTGAAATTGGAATATTAATATGCAAATTGCTTCTAATGGATAATTGATTGGAGATGGAAAAGAAAAAGGATACCGAAACAGATAAATGACCAGAGATGGAAAAGGAAAAAGGAGATTGAGAGAGGATTGACAACAGATTGCAGATAATTAGCGGTAATTTCTTAAAATTTGACACGTGTACTATGAGCTTCTCCTATTAGTATAGTATAAAATAAATTTTTATCTTGCATGTTTTTAGTGAGGGCTTTTAGCTGATTTGGTTCTATGAGTTTGGATCAAAAAACAGTTCAGTTACTTAAGTTTTTCTTTAGTCATAATGATCCCTCATGTTTTTACGATCAGCCAGAATGGTCCAAATCACCCATTTCTGGTCACTCGCAAGGCGATTTGAGGGGTAAAATTGTCATTTCGTCATTCCACTATGAAATGACGTCTTTTTAATTTGAATTTTCAAAAAAAAAAACCACATATTAGATTTAAACCAAAAATTTCAAAACCCAGAAGAAGAAGAAGAAAGAGCAGGTCGGGACTGTGGTAGTCTGTCTCCTATTTGCCGACCGATAAGATTTTTGAGATTGACCAGCCAGCTGGGAGAATAGAAAAAACAAAAAGAAAAGAACCCATTTGAAGAGCTCTGTTTGTCCTTTTGGTAAAGGTAAGTGTACAGCATTTTACATTGATTTTCTTTTCCCTTTTTTGCTTGTGGTTCAAATTGAAGCCCTTGTGTCTATTTATTTGGGAAAAATCTTAGTCAAAAATCCATAAGGATAACATTATTGAAGAAAGATGATCTTTTTGGATCATAAACAATCTCTCTTTAGAGCCCCCCATTCTCTTTAACTCAAAGTTTGAAGAAGTGGAAGGAACAGAGAAGAAGAAGGAACAATACAAGTTTTAGCTGGTGTTTGGGTTTCACAGTACGAGATTCGATAGGTGATTTTTTTAAAAAAATTCAAATGAAAACGACTTTGTTTCATAGTGAAATGATGATTTTATCCCTCAGATCCCCATGTGAGTGACCAGAAATTGGTGGTTTGGACTATTCCGGTTGACCGTAAAAACATGAGGGATTGTTATGGTTGAAAAAAAACTTAAGAATCCGAACTGTTTTTTGGCCTAAACTTGCCGAACCGAATCAGTTAATAACAATTCTAGTTATTATGAATTGTTTTTAGCTCATTTGGTCCCATATGTTTAGACCAAATTATAGTATGATAACATAAGTTTTTTTAGCCATTGTGGTCCCTTAACATATTATGGGCAGCCATTATGATCCTTCAACATATTATAGACAATCATTTTGGTCTCAACTATCATTTTTTCTAGCAAGACACTCTTTGACACCGGTCATTTTACTTGTTTGAGATAACTTTTTAGGAGTAAAATTGTCCATCTCATCCTTGCTACTCAAAATCCAACCAACCCAAGGGTTTGTGAATGAATTTTGATTGTCTAGTTTATTTATTTGGGTTTGTTAATCCAAATGCATTTTTTATTTTTTATTTTTTTATTTAAAAAAAGGGGAATAGTTAGATTTTGAGTAGTAAGGATGATATTGACAATTTCCCTCTCAAATGTTATCTTATGCCAATAAATGACTAATTAAAACTAGTATTTTGTTGGAAAATAATAGTTGGGACTATAATGAGTGCCCAAAAATTGTTGAGAGACTATAATGACTGAAAAAAAAACTTTTGGGATCATACTATAATTTGACCAAAACATGTGGGATCAAATAGGCTAAAAGCCCTATTATGAATGATTACCAGTTTCAATATTCATGACTCATTTTATATTAGTTGTAGTGATTTCATTTCTAGTTTGTGTTTTATTTACAGAAATTATATGCCCTTTTTTCAGAAAGTATAATTTAAATATTAATTAAATACAAATTTTTATTTCAATTAATTAAATATGTTTTAAAATATTTTTTTAATATATATAATTATTAGAACATATAAAAAGCATTCGTTTCATCTAAAATTGAATGTCCCTATTTTTTTTATTTTAATTTTTCCAAAATTGAATGTTTCATTACTAAAAATAAAATGAATATATAAAGTCTCATTGACAACCTTCTTAATTTAAGGATTTACATCCACTTTGCCAAAATTACTGTTTCGAATTACACATTTGTGTATCATCTTTGTTACAGTAGCAAAAATTTAACGGATGCCCCTCAAAAGATACCTCAAGGTTTAATTTATCTTTTTAGGATCTAGTAGATAAAATAATAATAATTAAAGGGTATGTGTAAGATTTTTATTAATATTTTATAAATGTAAGAAGGAGTGACACACAAATTAATGTTTAATAGGAGATTTGAAGGTCCAAAACTATCACCAATAATTAAATAAATGACAAGAATAAATTAGTAAGTCAAATGTAATTCTTAATTTTTCATTAAGTAAAAATGAAAAAAATATTAGAAGTTGACACATCAGGGATAGATAAACCTTTTTATTAAGAAAATGAAATGTGAGACATGGAGATCAGTTTAAGTTGTGCAACCTATTTTGTGCCATTCTTCTATCTAAAAGATCTAAAGTACTTCAGCATTCTTTTTAAGTTTTAGTTTTTTAAAAAAAATTTAATTTATCTTTTTAGGATTTAGTATATAAATATATTAAAAAAATGAGTGTTCAACTAGCGCCGATGAACAGTAGGTATGGAACTCTCAAATGCAATTCAAAATTATTCAAAACCTCTAAATATAAATATCAAATATATTATACATACTTAAAGCAAGCTTCCAAATTTTAAAAAAATTCAATTTTTTCATTGATTCTAACGTCTCAGCATGCCACATCACCCATTCTTTTTTAATTTTTTTTATTAAAAAATTCAATAAATTATATAACAAATATTTTAAGATAAATGCATTCACCTAATCTTTTAGATTTTAAAAAAATTAAATAAATAAATTCACCGAACATTTTCGTGTCCAAAAAATAATTAAATAAAATATATATTAAAGGGTGAATTTATATAAAGAGAATTTTCATATTTTTATATTGTTATAAATATCATATTTTTAAAGGATATAACCAAATACCAAATATATATATATATATATATATATATATAATAAATAATAAATTTAACTATCTATTATCTATATATAAAGGAAACTCCAAAATTAAGAAAATCTCTCTTTTTTTTTGTTTTTTTAAAAGCTCTTTGGATTATGGACGAGCCACCTATACAAATATTTTATTTTTCTAAAAAATAATAAATGAATTTTTTCAAAATATTACAATATTAGAAGATAGAATGAATTAACGTGTTGCATGAATCAATGTATTTCTTTAACTATCATTAAACTCTTCAGCTTTCATGACCGATAAAAAATATATCACCTCTTCATATTTGTTATCTATATATTATATATTATTAAAATGTTAAATTAGACTCCCAACACGCCAAAAACACATTAGGATGTGAATAGCTCTTTCTCCCTTTTTAGAAATTGAAATTTTCTTTTCTTGGTTCACCCCTTATAATTACAAGCATTTGTTAAAGTTTAACAAAATAAAAGTTAATATTATGAAAATGAGATGGAAATACATAGCTTTTTGCAAGTATTATTGATAAAAATAAATAAAATAACATCATTTTGATATTATTAAGAAAAAGTTAATATAATAAAAGTATATTATTAACAATATTATTATAAAAATATTAAAAAATTATTATTTTAATTTTTTTTTCAAAATCCCGTACATTGCATGGGTAACCATGCTCGTATTATTATATTACTTACTATTTATTTAATAGATATCAAAATAAGTAACAAATTACAAAAATTTTATTAATATAAACATATGTACAAATAAAACTACTATATATAAACAAAATATTCCATATACATTTTTCTCAATTGGATTTTACCGGTTCTTGCATTCAATTTATTTTTTTTTCCAATTATGAAATTTGAAATCTTACTCTTAATATCTTTGAGAAGAAAGAGCATCTTTCAACTTGCAGTGCCAAGATGCATTATTCTTGTAATCAGAATCATCAGAAGTCAATTTCTATCAATAGGTACAGCTCATTATAAAAAAAATGGTGATACTAAATTAAACAATCCAATATGACAAAAATATTCTCCACAAGAAGTTTTAAAAACCTTATAATAAGAATAAAGAAAATGCCAAATATTTAAACGTTCTTGAGTATTCCAAACATAAAATCATATGTAGATGTACGAAAAGCCCTCTCCAAGATTGGTCTTCTGCTTTAAAACATTTGTAATTTTCATCAAAATGAGCCTTACTAAAAGTGCATGCTTTTTGGCATTTTTAACACCCTATTAAAAAGTTACGGGTAGTGTGTACTATTTGTCATCCACTATAAGAAAATATGGCGACTTAATACCCCCAATAATAAAAATTAAAATAGAAGCACCTAGCTTTGCTGTAAGGTACGACGGCGCACATAGGACTGTTGCACAAAGGCTGAGGAGTTAAAAAAAGGAGGGGGCAAAAATAATGCCGTTTCGGCGTCATCGCAAGCACATTCCAGAAATGTTGTAGAAGCACCATTATAAATGCTTGTGGAAATATGGCAGTTCAAGTAAAATACTCTCTAAATAGTTGGCTCCTAGAAGAGATGAAAATCATTACTCCAAAGAGAGGCAATAGGATTGAACCTAATAGGTGATTGAGAAGTTGAGAAAGAATTGTAGTCTAGGCAGGTCACTTCTTGCAGCTTCTGTGGGCATTGACTTGTCCTTAATTTAAAACTCCTGATGCTGCAACCAAAAAAAATTTTAAAAAAAAGGAAAAGAAAAGAAAAAAGAAAATTCCATGCAACGGATGAAGGCTGAAGCAGCCCATCCACAACAGAGAATGGAAATTCACCTTCTGATTGTCCCTAAGAAGCTTTGACTGCCTATTTGTGAACGCTTCTAGAGCTTGCTCCAAGAGTTTTAAATATGGTCATATCCAATGGTGCGCTAAACATAGAAAATAGCAAAGTTGTCCAATTAGACTCTAGGTGAAGATTAGTCAGCACCTGCAACCTCCAAACTGCAGATGCTTTTTGTTAACTTCTAATTTTTGAGACATCATTTTAATTTGTTAAATCAGAAAAAGTTCCTCAAATGTCTAATTTTGCCTTCTCATTCATATTTAGAAAATATAATAATCATGGGACAACAGAATAAAGATGTATAATGTGAATGCTTATAAAGAAGGTAGAACTATTACAAAAGATTATAAGATTACTATTGCCTAAGCATCTGTTACAAGGAATAGAGTCCCCCTACAATTAAAAGCACAAAAACAAAAAACCCCAAAACCCCTTTTTCATCAATTGCAAAACAATGGTAACAAACACAAATTTTCAACTGTTGAAAGAAAAAGAAAAAAGAAAAAACCCAATTCACAACTAACAGATCCCAAAGATGACATAGAATCTTCTTCATTATAGAGAGAGAGTCGAAGAGCTTAATAAAATAAAGCAGAAAGAAATGTTATCAATATCTTCAATAAATCTTGAGAATTGAATTACCTATTAGAAATTAACATTAATAATTCAAAATAAAATGGTCAAACTTCATTGTCATATATATGCCTTCTTCAAATTCTTTTTTCCACTTAAATGAGAACTTAATCCAACAATCTCTACACAATAGAGGTACATGTGAAACTTATTTCCACAATCGATCATGCTCTTCCATCAACACCTTATTCATTGCAGTCAATTTTCTACTCACAAGTAGAAGGTACGATGCCTCTTTCCACTACTTCTTCTCTATACATCTTCAAGAAAAATGAACATAACCTAAATATATATCCCCAAAATTAGAGAAATAAAAAAAGGTAAAAAATAAAAATTTGATCACAATAAATTAAGTATCTTCTCTCTATATCTCCAAGAAAAATGGATGGAACCCAAATCTAAATCCCTAAATTAAACAGATAAAAATTCAATCGTAAGTACCTTCCGTTCCAAAGCCAAACTTTGATTTGCTTTGGCTTGAGGTTCACTAATAGCTTTGTGATGGGATTTCATTTCTATGTTTTTTTTTTCTCTCAGTTGTCATCTCTTATTTCGTCTTCCTTCAATTGATTAAAAAACCCTCTCTTTTTATTGATTTCCTTCAATTTATCAAATGATCGTTTCTTTCTATTCATTGGAGTTCGATTGAATTTCTTTCTTTCTTGATTTTTTCTTACCTTAATTGTTAGCTTCAAATTCTAATCTTACTAATCTAAAGACCAAATTAATGTAATTGCTTATAATTCTAACATATAAGACATCTTATGAGTTCTTTCTATTAGTATAAGTAATAGATAGATAATTATTAAAGATTTAATTTAAATTTTTTATTAATATTTTATCAACATAAGAGATACTAACAAAGTATGTCAGAGGAGATTTCGAGAGCCCTAACCGAAGCAAAAAAATATCGTTGAACTATTGTTTTCGAGGGAGGGAATATAACAAACTGACGGAAAAAGAAAAAAGCAAAAATTCGTTATGCCCCGCATCTTGCACTCTCTGCAACATACTTTGTACTCACTTGATCGCAAAAAAAACCCAAAATTTGATTCTCTACCTTAGAACCCTCAACCTCGATACCAGAATCCATACATCTACAGGTTCGTCAAATTATTTCACTGCTCACGGCATTTTTTTGGTTTGTACGCTGATGTTGATATTTTAGTATGATAAATGTTAATTTATGGTCATGTTATCTTTATTAGAAAGTTTTAATTTAGTGTTGCACTTGAAGTTGTAATTTATCATTTTTTAGTTGAAATTTTTATGCAGTTTATCGTTTTCATGGATGTGTAGAAAGTTGCCTGGTACTCGGGAGGTCCGAGTTTTGATTTAGTTGTGTTGGTTAGATAATTAGTTTTGTTGAAGGAAGGCGTCCATGGATTTATAGCTATTTTAACTTTTTAAAACATTAGTGTTTCAAGTATA
>JAOXNR010054228.1:0-12894 GCA_028571225.1 Parsonsia alboflavescens | reverse complement strand
ATAAGAATAATATCTCTTAATAAATAATTAAGGACGTAGGAAGACAATAAATAAATAAAATATATTATTTATTAATAGGATAATTACATGCTCTAGGGCATACTAATATAACATCAACTACCTCCTCCACTGGCGGTGAATAAGGGACTCATCATCATCTACTGGGGCTTCCAGTGAGCTCGGCAAGACCTCCTTTCCTACAGTTACTTCTTGGCTGGTCTTGCAGGATAACAGTTAGCATCTACAAATGGGGGTCCATCTAAGAACAACAGAACAGCTTAAAGAATATCAATTACCTCCTCAAAGTTAATGTGCAGGGGAAGAAAAAGGTAATGAGTGACCAAGTCCCCATAACCAGAAACAGTAGTACCTTCAGGCCGAGCGAATGCCACAAAAAGGATGTCAAGAATCTCCTTCCCAGCTGTCTCAACTCTAGGAATTGACCACAGGCTCTTTCCCCTTCCTAGAAGTGCCCTTCTTAGCTCGGCCAAGACCTCTACCTGAGAGGCCACCTCAGGGTAGTCCTTATCCCATGGTAGGGGACCTGCAACATCGGGTGATATAACCCCTCACGAACCTCAAGGTCAATCTTCAGGTCCTTATTGAGCTCTGGCAGCTAGTCAATCATGTCTACATAAAGCCCAAAGAGTTGAGGACGGAGGATACACTCTACATAGTCCCAGAAGGCAAGAACCAATTCAAGTTTGGCTAAGGACAGAGTGCTATCATGATCGTAGATGCCCTGGAGGTCCCCCATGTTGGCCTTGAGCTCTAGGATGTGCTCTCATTGCTGATTTTCGAGCTCGAGTAGCTCCTTATTCCTCTGGTCAGCTTCCTCCAAAGCAGAAGACATAGTTCAGTTCTTAGCAACACTGGCCTCTCCAATCTCCTTCTTGCATTCCTGCAAAAGATTGAAAATATCAGTATAAGAAGCATTAGCCTTCTCAATAGATGCCACCAAATCAGCATTCTAATTCTCCAAACGAGCTTTGTCATCCTGAAGCTCCAAGTTTTTCTTGGCCTTCTTGGCCTACCTCCTCAACCACTTGGCAAAAAAGACGTGGTTCTGCAAACAAGGCAAAAATGAGGTTAGAAAAATAGACAGGTTGAAGACGAAATCAACTGTAAAAATAAAGAAGGTTGAAAAAAATTACTACAGTATGGAGGGAAGCTGTGAACTTATCCAATTCATCATTAGTCAATTGCCACCATATCTCTCATCAACTAAGGGCACACTCTATCAAAAATGATTGGGAGTATGGCCATTGGAACAAAGAGTCCTAGGACTCTATCGCCAGGTCAGGGACTACTCTACAATGTGGGTGGCTAGGGAAGCATTCCCTAACCTCTTCAATGTATCAGCGATCTAATCGATCGCACAGCCATAGAACTCCGACTTTGACCTCGAGGTCGCCGAAGCCTTCCTTTTGCCCGAAGAGGATAGAGGGGCCCCCTTCTTAGAAGCAGTCAACTGAGGAAAAAGGGGAGGACGAGGAGATAGTAATCTTTGAAGGCCTTTCTGAGGCTTGTAGAACAGCAACCTTGTGGCTCCTCTTCAGAGTATCTGGGTCCTATCAGCCACAACGATGTTCTTCCCTTGAGGTTAGGGGATTGGGACCTTGACAGGGGCAACAGTAGCAGCAACAGTAGCAAAAGAGGCACCAGCGATGCCCCTAACTCCACCAGCAAGAGCTCGTGGAGCTGTGGATTTTAAAAGCCAGGAGGTGGTCCTCAATCGTGTCAAACCAAAAGAAGAGAAATTGTTAGTACACAAAAGAAGTAAAGACAAGTTCGTTAAGCAAAACAGAACAGCTCTCTACTGGAAGGGGGAATCCCCATAGCTCTCATGGTAGGGGGAGGTCACGATCTGTTGGACTCCTTAGTCTAGTAGGACAAAGGAAAGTTACAGGCTAGGCTAGTAAACTACACCCGACCCTAACGTTGTCAGAGTTGACTAGGTCAATCAAAATGGCTCTGTGCCTTAACTGCTCGCTGGTCAGATCAGGGAACTCATTGAAGAATGTATGATTCATGTTGCAGTCCGGGTAAAGCTTGGACTGGACCAGATTGTGAGGAAGTCTAGCAAAAAGGAAGGGGTTTTTTCAATAGCCTATAGAGGATTGGAAAGGACCCACCAGCTTATACTGAGGACTAAACTGGAGGTACCTTTTAGAGGTGTTCTTTAGGGCCGAGGAGATGCCTACTCTAAAGAAATTCCTAAAGAGCTACAAAGAAACTAGAACTCGAAAAAGATGGCAGGTCTGTATAAACACAACTACTATCCAAATGGAATTTGGGACAAGCTGGGTGATTGGAAAGCCCCAAAAATAAGCGATCTCTAGAAATAGGGGGTGTAGAAAAGGCATAAGGATACCCCCTCTAAGGCTGGTGACGTAAAGGATTATATGCCCAGCACGCCGACTAGAAGCAAACTCACCCTCTTTAGAAGTGACAATGTCGCCTTTTTCTAGTCCCTTCTCCCCACTAATTTCAAAAATATCAACAGGGCCTAAAGCAGAGGGTATGAAGAAGACCTCCAACTCAGAAGGCCTATAGGAATTACTCTTGACTAGGGCAGCTTTCACCGAAATTGGGGGAGTGTAAAATACCCCATTCTCCAATTCAACCCAGGGGGCTGGTGGGGGGGCTTTCTACCTCTCTAGAACGGATAGAAGGGGTGCTAGATGCAAAAGAGGCAAAAGACATCTTTTTATTTGAGAGATAAAAAATTTTTCCGAAAAAGGCTATAAAAGGAAAAGAAGAACTCATTTGTTGAAATTCCTTCAAGAATTAGGAAGGGAATTGTTCTAGGCACTGGTTTAGTTGCCTAATAGAGAGAAAAAGAAAACTCGAGAAAGAAGTAGAGAGTATTGTAAAAAGCTTTGTAAGCAGAAAATTCGCAAGTCAAAAGAATTTAGGTAAGTCCTAAAATCTTCAAAGGAATCCTAATTTATATGAGATAAGGAGTCCCTTAGGTTGCTGAAAAGGATCTTGTATGCCTGGAACCGAGGTAATCTGATGTGAATTCTTGAATTATAGTTGGAATTTCAACATCCATCTATCCAAACCTAAGGTCACCAATGATCTGAAATTTTTACCCAAGACTTCAACAAGAGATTCAAGCTACTGACTAATGACCAGAATTGTCTTCAAATATGATATATTAGTTTGGATTTCTTCAATCTAAATCAATTACAATAGATAAGTATTGATAAACCCTAAAGTTTTACTAAGAACCCTAGAAGAGCCCTAACAACTCACGGTCAAGGAACCTTTTGAATCCATTTGGAATTCAATCAAATTTCTGAAAAGTGTTTGTCAAATTAATAGTTTTTAATGCAATACAAATGATGGACTATTTATAGTCTCAGCCCCAGACATGATTAGGGACTTAATTAGGCCTCTTAAGCAAGTTTAGAACATAAAGATAGCGCTCACAATAAGTAAAAAAGTCCAACTAAAGTCAAAATAACTAGGCTGTAAAACAGAGGACCAAAAATGCAAAAATTTTGATAGTTTTCACCAACTGTCCAGCTCGTGCAGTCATTCTACCAAGGCTTCAAATGGCTTGATTTCTTCATTAAACACTCCTCCTTGATGTCTTCCAACATTCACATGCTGAGCTCTTTCCTTGGTTCAGCCTCTATTGATGGTTGTGCTTTAAACAATGTTGTAAAGTCTAGCAATGTCTCAACACATTTGTTGAAAGTTTCAACCTTGTTCATTCAATTTCCAACCTTGCAATGTCTTCTAACCCCTATATAAGTCTTCATACTTGAATACATTACAAGGTTCTTCAACTTGCCAATCATCTTCATGCATAACTTCTTCAATCTTGTCAAGAACTTCAAGTTGTTCTTCATGGTCTAGCTTCAATACCAACCTTGCTACTTTCATCCTCATACTTCCATGCTTATACTTGAAATATTAATCTTTGTAACTCCCAATCATTATTAATATCATCTTCAATCTCTAACAAGTCTTTCTTCATTCTTGATCTTCCAACCTTGTATTTGAAATACAAGCTTTTGTACATAAACTCCTTTATTCCATAAGCATCTTCATATGAGATCTTACATGAATTATCCCATGCCACGTATGCTCCTTGATCTCCATCACAAAATGTAACTGAAGCTCCTGTTTTAGTATTACCTGACTTTTCTGAAACTTTTGAAGTACATTGTGATGCTTCCGGAGTCTGAATTGGAGGTGTGTTGAGTTAGCGGGGCAGGTCGGTAGCTTTCTTCAGTGAGAAGCTTAATAAGGCCAAGCAGTGATATTCAATGTATGATAAGGAGTTTCATGCAATTGTGTGGAGTTTGGAACATTGGAGGCATTCTCTTGTGTCCAAGGAGTTTGTTTTGTTTTCGAATCATCAGGCATTGAAGTCTATAAATGGACAGCACAAGTTGAATTCAAGATACGCAAAGTAGGTGGAGTTTCTGCAAGCTTTTAGTTTCTCCATTCAGCACAAGGTTGGTGTACTAAATAGGGTGGCAAATGCATTGAGTAGGAGGCATACTTTGTTAAACACAATGCAAGTCCAGGTAATAGGATTTGATTTGTTTTCTCATTTATATAGGGATGATCCGGAGTTTAGGGGTGTTGGGGAGAAGTGTCAGACGGGACCACAACAATTTTTCATAATTCAAGACAGGTTTCTTTTTCGAGGAAATTGGTTGTGTGTTCTTGATTGTTCGTTGAGGGCAGCAATTGTAGATGAGCATCATGCCGGAGGATTAGTTGGACATTTTGGGATTGACAAGACATTAGCATTTTTTGCAGGAGCATTTTTATTGGCCTAGGATGGAGCGGGACATGATTCATTGTGTGCAGCGGTGTAAAATCTACCATATTGCTAAGACTAAAGGTAGCAACGCTAGATTGTATTTTCCATTGCCTGTTACATTGGCATTTTGGGAAGATATCAGCGTGCATTTTGTTTTGGGGCTGCCAAGAGCACAAAGGAAGAAGGATTTGATTATGGTCATGGTAGATAGATTTTTGAAGATGGCACGTTTTGTTCCCTGCAACAGGACGTTTGATGCTTCACAGGCGGCTGGGCTGTTTTTGCAGGAGATTGTCAAATTACATGGAGTTCCAAAGTCGATCACTTAAGACAGAGATGTGAAATTCATCAGTTATTTTTGGCGAACTCTTTGGCAGCATTTAGGTACCAAACTACAGTTCAGTTCTTCTCATCATTCGCAAACGAACAGACAAATAGAAGCGATGAACAGAAGCTTGGGGAATCTGCTGCAAAGTTTGGGGAATCTGCTACAAAGTTTACTCAAAGACAAGCCACGACAGTGGGACTTGGTGCTACCACATGCCAAATTTGCATACAATCGTTCAGTGAATCAGAAGGTGGGGAAAAGTTCTTTCGAGATTGTTTACGGATGCAATTTGACTACCCCATTAGACCATAATCCATTGCCAGTCCATCACCAGTTCAGTTCGGATGCGGAGGAGCATGCTAAGTAGATTAAAGAGTTGCACTCCCAAGTCCATAATCGGATTAATTGACAAAACTTACAATACAAGCAAGCAAAGGGCCGACAAGCATCGGAAGAAGATAGTGTTCAAGGAGGGCGATTTGGTTTGGATTCGGTTGAGGAATGAGAGATTTCCGGTAGGTAGATTTGGCAAATTGCAACCACACGTACATGGGCCATTTAAGGTGTTGGAGCGGATTAATAGCAATGCTTACAAAATTGACTTCACAGGCAACTACAATGTGTCGGGTACTTTCAATGTAGCTGACTTGTCACATTAACAGTCCGAGGATGAGAAAGGTTTCACAGAAGATGTAGCAGGCGAGGACGAGTCAGATTCGAGGACGAATCTTTTCCTAAACGGGAAGGATGATGCCGGACACGATTCCAAGGCACTGGTCCGAGCTCGACCTGGAACGGCCTAACAAAAAAATAGACACAGCCATGCTGTTAACTAGGGCCTTTTTGGACCATCTGAAGTCGTCTTGATAGAGTTTTGGGCAATTTTATGTTTTTAGTGGCATTGTCGTAATTTACCGTTGTTAGGGGTATTTTGTAATTTCATTATTTTTAAGTTCCAATTAGGGTTAGGATTCATTTGGGGTTTTAAATACTTTGTTTGTCAATGTTTTCAGCAGCTTTTGATTAATTGATCATTTTCGACTTTAGTCGTTTTTCCGAAAACTAGAGAGTTTTCGTAGTTTTTCCAGCTTTTCTTCTGTTTAGTCATTTTTTTTGACATTGTTCTTACATCACATCTAGTTGTTGTATTGGCCATTTGAAGGGTAGCAGTCAAGGTCAAGATAATCTTGATTATTGAAAGTTTAATAATTAGGCTAATAGTCTCAAAGAAATCAACTCCTGATGTTTGATGGAACCCTTTAGCCACTAGTCTAGCCTCGTGTTTCAAAATGGAGCCATTTGGTCTTAATTTAGTATTGAAGACCTGTTTGTTCCCTATAACTTTGTGATTTTCCTATTTTGGCACCAATGACCATGTGTGATTCCATTGCAATGCTTGAAATTCTTCCTTCACTGTAGCAAACCAGTGTGGTTGAGCTAAGGCTTCCTTAACTGTTCGAGGTTCTCCAACATCATTGCTCACAACAATAGTTCCTACATATGGAATCTTAGGCTTATGAACTCCTGCTTTGCTCTTGGTAACCATAGGATGAGTAGATGGCTGTGTTTTACAATTAAGGAAGCTAAAGGATACAGTGTTTAAACATATCAGAATTAAAAGAAAAAGGTGGATCAATATCTAAAATAGAATGAGAAAATGACTTACCTCTCCTAGTATGTTGAATAGGAGAGAAACTCTTTTGAGTTATCCACCACTGAAGAAGAAAGCAAACAATTAGAAAAGAAAGGAGGAACAACAACAATTGAGGGAACATTTGTAGAAGTTTGGACTTTAGGAAAAAATAATTCGGAGAAAGGAAACTCATGTGAATTGACTATGACATGTCTGGAGATGAAAAGTTTTCCAGAAGGAGATAAGCATTTTTACCCCTTGTGCACAATACTATATCCAATGAACAAACATTTTTTAATATGATAGCTAAGTTTGTGTTTGTTGTAAGCTCTCAAATATGGAAAACATGTACACCCAAAGGCTGAAATTCCCCCACTAAAATCAAATTGAATGAATTTGATATGAGCATTAAACTGTTTTTCAATCATGTCTTAAAGGATAAAAAAGCAGAAAATGCTTCACTCTTGACTCTCAAAGGATGAATCTAAGAATAATGGGTATGATCATCAACAAAAATTACATAGTATTTAAAATCAGAAGTTGAGATGACTGGTGCAGGTCTCCATAAGTCTGTGTGAATAAGATCTAAAAGTGACTTATCTAGAGAAGTAGATAAAGGGAGGGGAAGTTTATGCAATTTGCCATATTTACAAGAGTCATAAAAGAAATCTAAAGTACCACTAATTCTAGGAACATTACATGTACTTAAAACCTTTGAAGGGTCTTTAACACAAGGATGACCTAGTGTTCTATGCCAGAAACTTAAATCCTTAGAGATAACAACAGAAAAAACAAAAGGATGAGGAGATGAATTTGTAGTATGATGATTAAATGTGTAGAGACCATTCTGAGCTTCCCCTTCCAGTAGTTTTTGCCCGGTTGAAGTTTCCTTCGCAAAACAATAATCAGAGTTAAAACATACAGAAACATGGTTATCTTTGGTAGTTGTGAAATGCTATGGAGATTGTTATTAATTTAAGGAACATAAAGGACATTATCAAGAAGGAGAGGTCTGTTGGAAGGGGTGAGTACCAAATTACCACCATGCAAACCAACAATCAAGTTTTAATTACCATTGTAGGCAACTTTCTGATCAAGCAGATTCACATCATTGACAACATGACTAGTGGCTCCATTATCCAAGTACCATGAAGGATCAGCAACAGTTTTAGGGAAGGTAAATATGCAGAGAAATTTGAATTTGTGTAATTATGACTACTCCCTCTGCCTTCAAACGCATTGTTCCTTTCTCCAGGGTCATATGAGGTTCCAAAATTTCTATCAAACCTATGAAAACAATTTTCAGCAATGTGACCTACTTTATTACACAATTGACAAGTAGGTTTGTTAGGAGAAATAGTTCTTACCATCTCTACCTCAAAACCTTTCTCCTCTTTCTCTAAAATTAACCCTACCTTGGTGACCTGAATCCTCTAATTTGGAGTGTCGAGTTCCTTCTTAATGGATTGCAACATGAGCCAAAAGGTGAGTGAGATAAGACTGAAGTTATAATCTGCTCTGAAAAGTGAGAAGCAGATATTTAAACTCCATCTAAGTTAATCTATCCTTAACTTCAATCTACACCACTATAGGAGTGTACTCAGCATCTACCCCAACAAAAAATCAAGAGAACAAATCATAAAGATCAACAGGACTACCTGCAATGGCTAAGTTATCAGATAACTCCTTCATCTTATTCAAGTATTCATCCATTTTTAAAACTCCTTCCCGAGTTCTCAGCATCTCTCCTTTGAAATACAAGATCCTTGACTTAGAATATGTGCCAACCAAACATTGGATAGATTTCCACAATTGGCAGGAGGGCTTACAATCAATTAACTGATATCACATTTAAAGAGAGATATTACTGAGGAGTCAACCAAGAATCAACTGATCTGTTGCATGCCAATTGATGCATTCTGGATTTGGAGTGCTACCTGAATTGTGGAGTTCTTCAAGAGCAGTGAATGTTCCAAAAACAAACCTATCAACATTATTACGTTTTAAAATACGTAAAATTATCACCTCCTAGAACAAGAACTTGTGCCTTTCAAGCTTAACACAATTGAAGGCAAAGAGAATAGTAACAAATTTGTGTACTTGTGAGGGCCCGACGTTTATATCTAGGAAGGGTGAAGAAGTACTAGATTGGGAGCTATTGTTAAAGGCTACATAGAAGGCTTGGAAACCAAGAAAAGGAAATAGGAAAAACAAAAAGAAATGGAGAGGAGAGGTTTGTTCGATCCAAAACACTTTTTCATGTATTATGAAATGAGATATACAAAGTATATATAGAGAGATAGAAGAGGGTAATCCTAACCCTTGACCTAATGGTTCAAGAATTGACACTAGTCAGTAATCTAAGGAGTTTGTTGCAACAAGAATCATATCTACAAATCTTGGTAACACCAACCCATGTGAGCTTTCTTGCTGCCTAGGAGATGACGAAACCGATTTGTTGAGCTGAGCCTTAAGCTAAAGTTTTAAAGCTACCCTTGAGCTAATCGGCTCAATAAACATTTTTAACTTATATGGTTAACTACTATGAAAGACATTTGAAGAAAAGTAAGTCATCCTATGAAAACCCTAATGGAAGCTTGATGGGTGTCGATTCCACCAAAGATTTCCTACGAAATCCAAATCAAACTAAATTGTAATATAGGAACTAGGTATTGTATCCACAGAGATTTGATTACTAAAATTGAATTCTTTTATTAAGATCAATTAAAAACAAAAACAATAAAAAAAAAATGGGGGTTTTGAATTAAGAGAAAACAAATTAATAAAAAAGAAGCGTTTAATAGGAATCAAACTTAGTCAATGTCATATCCGTTCCAAATAATAATAATAATAATAATAGACAAGATAGTTAAAGTAAAATAAGAATTCCTATATTTACAAATTTTTCCTAATTTAGACTAATTATGAGAATATTCATTAATTAATCCCTAACTAACAAATACCCGCAGAAATGCATGAAAGATTCAATTTATTAATTGCATTAAATTCTAGAGAAACTTATCTCTAATTAATAGGCTCCCGGTTATGAATGTTTAACTAGATCAAAATATTTCTTATAAAATTGACCCTAATCGTTACTAAGTAATGATCATAAACAATTACGGATTTCAAAATCAAACACTTACAATATATTACTTAAACACAAACAAACAATGGACCTGATCAAATGAATGGAAAAAGTAATAATGAAATTGAATTGGAAATAATTTGAATGCCAAAATATGCATAAGATCAAATAGAACATAAGTATTACAAATCTTCTATTTAGATCTTCAACTAATCAACTAGATCTAAATATCTTAACCCTCATGATGTCTGGAAAACAATAAAAGCTAGAAGAATTCGTGAAAACTAAACTAGAATAAGAAATGATAAATAAGAATAACCTAGTGGTTTAAATAAAAAACTTTCCCCTAAAAATTCTATCATTCCACATTTACAACTCTAAGAATCCTTCCTTCAATGGTGTTATTGATTGCCTTGACTTCCATCGTGATATCCTTTAGATATTTTCTTTTTCGACAAATTCTAGAGATTTGGGAGGGACAAATTGAGTCTGACTCTTTATTTAAAGTTTGACTTTGTAGCACATCTTTCTGTTCAACGACTCTTATCCCGTGAGTATAAGCCCTAGCTGATGTTTTAGCATTTTAGACCTTTTTCATCAATCTTCAGCTTAATAGTGCAATTCCTTTCAATTTTGTAAAATATATCAGAATATTTCTAAAATCAATAGAAAACCATCAAAAGATTCATCAGTTAAGCATGACTTAAAGGCAAATTTAGTGTGTTATCAAAGGTCAAGTTATGATATTTCTTCACCAACTAAAGTGTAAAGTGTTTTGACAAAAGAAGAGGTATCTATCTAAGCAAAATGAGCAAGAGGTGAAGGCTAATCAAGGTGATATGGGTAAGACACTAGCAGAAGAAGGCATTGGAAAAGAACAAGTCCATAAGAGTGTTAGTGGAGTGAAAGCAAATAATGCTCACGTGACACTTCTTGAAGGAAAAGTTCAAAATGTGCAAATGAAGGATTATAAAAGTGAAGAGGAACAAAGGGAAAATCTATTTCTTGTAAGAAGTGAAGTTTATGAGACACTTTGTAATGTAATTATGGATAGTGGAAGTTGTGCCAATGTGGCAAGTGAGTAGTATAAGGTTAAAAAACTAGTGCTTCCATGCATGGATCATCCAAAGCTTTATAAAAATGCTATAGTTGAATGAGAGAGTTAGAGTGAGAATTTAAAAACAAGTTAAGATACAATTCTCCATTGGAAGGTATGAAAATGAAGTGTTATGTGATTTGTGCCTATGAAAGTGGGTGATTTGTTATTGGGGGACCTTGGCTATTTGCTATGAGAGCTACAGTTCGTGTGGTTGCAAGAATAGGTACACATTTGACTTTGACGGGAGAAGAGTATCTATGAATTCTTTGACACCTCAAGAAAAACAAATGGGGTTGAAAGAAAGCATGGAAGAGTTTTATGGGAAGAAAAACGAGAAATCAATTGAGAAGGAAAGGAAATGTGAAAGTGGAAAAGAGATTGAGCTAGAAAGAAAGGTAAATGAGAGAAAAAATAAGAATGGAGTTGAGAGAGAAAAAGATTTTGAGAGAAAAGAGAAGTGCGTGAGAAAGAAAAGATAAGGGGAAAAAGAAAAGAATGAAATTGATAGAAAATATTTGATAGATGAAGAAATGAAATTTCTTATGAAAAAGAAGGATAGATTGAGAGTGTTCTTCGAGAGCCAAAGACCACCCGTGGATTTCATGATGAACAAAGAGAATTTTATTCCTATTTCTAACATTGGTCATTCAATTCGTAGTGTTCTTGTTTAGGTTGTAAGATTTTGAAGGATAAATCAAAAGTCAAGGAAGGCAAAGAGAACATGGTGATGAATGGTTTGTTAAAATGGTATACTCTTATATCTACGTTGATGAAAAATTGTTGAATTTTGAACATGAAAGGATGTTTGATATGAGAAAGCATGATTTCGAAAATGTGAACATAATTATCTATCTATATAAATAAATAAATAAATAAATATATATATATTTTTATATATCCATTAAAATAACTAACCAAATTCACAAGTAAAGTTGCTACATGGACTGAAGATCATATGTTAAATTAGGGTCCTGGTATCCAAACAAAGGGTTAATATGACTAGAGAATTAAGATTTAGGAGTTATATCAAGTAAATGATAGAACTAAGGTTGGATTTAAAATATTATAAATGGTGAGTATAAAAGCAAAATAGGAAGCAAGAAATGGAACTAGCTAAAGTAACTCACATGATGGTATGTGAATTGTATTACTGTAACTTTATTATCGAGGCAAGGAGTAAAATAAAACTAGCAACCAGAAGGTTTCTTAAAACCTATTGTACCCACCATTCATCTATAATACCTCCATGAACTAGAGCCAATCCTTCTCTTTTGAAATAGAGACCAGGGGATACAGAGATGAATAGGATAGATTATTCATTCCAATTTGGAACTCACTCCTCAAATGGCACAAAGAGAAAGTCAATATAACATGTTTCAAGCCTGCAAATCACCAAGCTTAATTCTGCTTCTCTCTCTATAGCCAAAATGATATAAACAAAAATATTTCCAGTCCAAAGAAAAGGTTCGGTCCTTAAATTACGCTCTAGAGAAAATCTAACACCAGCCAATTCAAACATGAAACCATCCAGATTCCAAACATCCAACTCCTCCACATACCCCAAAATTCCCCCTCACATTTAAAAAGGAATAAGGGTCTAACTCTCAACCGAGTACAAATGACCACAATTCTAAAATCAGTTTATACCCAGAGGACACAAAAGGCTTGAACAACCACTTTCAACTAAATGGGCGGCCATATTCCTTACTAAATGCTCTTACCTAATCTGTGTAATCAAAAGAAACCGAAGGTAATTCCTTAACCACACCACATAATTATCAAGAAAGAGACCCAAAGTACATTTTTCGCTAAAAACATCATTGACCTCCAAGCATAATACCAAATCCTTAACAACTTCAACTCAATCAACATTCAAGTGCAAGACTCAAAATCAAGTCCTTAATCCCCTAGATCGATGCATAAATGAAATAGGGACATACCTGATGTCGATTCCATT
>JAOXNR010054227.1:0-12895 GCA_028571225.1 Parsonsia alboflavescens | reverse complement strand
TTTTCAGAAATTTGATTGAATTCCAAATGGATTCAAAAGGTTCCTTGACCGAGAGTTGCTAGGGCTCTTCTAGGGTTTTTAGTAGAACTTTAGGGTTTATCAATACTTTGCCTAGGGTAATTGATTTGGGTCAAAAAAATCCAAACTAATAGATAGTATTGGAAGACAATCATGGTCATTAGTCAGTAGCTTGAATCTCTTGTTGAAGTCTTGGGCAAAATTTCAAATTATGAGTGACTTTGGGTTTGAATAGATGGATGTTGAAATTCCATCCATAATTCAAGGATTCACATCAAAACTTGAATGACCAAGGCTCAAACTTTCAGCAAATGTGCTGAGACAATGTTAGACTTTACAACATTGTTTGAAGCACAACTATCAATGGAGGCTAAACCAAGGAAAGAGCTCAACATGTGGATGATAGAAGATATCAAGGAGGAGTGATTAAGCAAGGAATCAAGAAATTTGAAGCTTTGGAAGTGAGGCTGCACAAGCTGGACAGATTGGTGGAATCTGCCCAGAAATTTCTGTTTTGGTCCTCTGCTTTTACAGCCTTGTAATCTTGACTTTAGTTCAAATTTTCCACTTACTGTTAGATGCTATCTTTATGTTTTAAGCTAGCTTAAGAGGGCTAATCAAGTCCCTAATCATATTTGGGGCTGAGCCTATAAAAAGGCCATCATTTGTATTGCATTTCAACAATTAACTCTACAAACAGTTTTTAGAAATTTGAATGAATTCCGTATGGATTCAAGGTTACTTGACTGGGAGTGTGGCTTAGAGCTCTTTTAGGGTTCTTAGTTAAACTTTAGGGATCTCAATGCTTGGCTAGGGTAATTGAGTTGAGTTGATGGACTCAATCCATTAGATCATATTGGAAGACAATTGGTCAATGGTTCTAGCTTGAATCTCTTGTATGAAGTCTTGGGCAATCACAATTTGGGGTGTTCGAAAATTTGGATTTTATGAATGATGGATTCCTTTCTAATTTGAGATCACATCAACTTTAGGTATCAGAGCCTAGGTTTATTCATCAAGAGGTTTGTCTATCCTTTATTTGCTTTCTTGTTTAAGTGTTAAGATCATTTTGTTTCTTTGAAATCTATATGATCTTTTGTGTTTCATATTTGTTCCTTACATTGATCTTAGTTTTCTTCTTGTGATCTATTGTGGAATTGTGTAATAGATCTGAAAATCAAGGCCAATTCAAATTGTTTGTGAATCTACTTCTTCCCTTTCTCAGCAAGAATCGAAAAAAAGTACAAAAAAAGAAAGAAGAGAAAAGAGAGAGATCAAAGATCTCCAAAGTTGAAAACCAGAAAATCTGTAAAAAAAAAAAAAAAAAAGGAAAATTTCAGAAAAATTCGAATGAGATTGGGATACAAATTGTGAAGTAAATTCTATTGTTATGATGTTTAACATGTTGGCAAGAGCTTGAGATATAATATATTACATTGAATTGTCAATTTGCCAAGTTGAATTGTGAATCTGGACACTTGACCAAAACTGAAAATTATAGAAAGTTGGATCACAAGTTCTTGTCCTCAAAGTGTTTGCTAGATTACCGTTCATCTATTTCTTATTAGATTCTAAGTGTTTGATCATTTGCTTTATGTTCATTGACCATTTTCTTTGAAAACTCTTATCTCTTTGAATCTTATAAGTTGGAAGATATGAACTACTTGTTTTGAGTTATTGATGCTTGAGTTGATTGCCTTGTTAAGACATTGTCTACTCTTGAAGTTGCATTAAGGACTTAAAGAAGAGCTAAGGGAGGAAAGAGGCTAATGGGTGAGCACATTAGAGTGAAGAAAAAGCCAATCTAAGAGTGACATACACGAGTGGTGTGAGGTTATACACATTTTCTGTTTGGTTTTGAGTTGCATCTACCATTATGTCAAAAGAAGTTGCAAGTGCATTAATTGCTTCCAACATGGGAAAGGACAATGTTGCAATGTCTTCTATGAATGAAGCCTTACAAAGAATATCATTGGAGCTGGGATCAATTAGAAAGGACATGGGATCCATGAGACAAGATCTTGGTACAAAGAACGATAGAGTTGAAGAGAGAGTGAACACATTTGACACAACAACAGCCCCTCATAGAGCTGGCCGAAATCAATTCAGCAAGGTGGCAAGGGCAGAGGAGGTAATGTGCAAAGTGTACAGCCAAGAGGAAAAGTTCTTCAACAACAATTTGATGAAGCATTTGATGAGGAGGAAGATGATTGGGAACCACAACAAGGAAATGAGTACCGAGAGCCAAGGAGAAAAGAACTTGCGAAGGGAAAACTTATTCCATACAAGATGCTTGATACAAGGACATGGTTGTAGTGTCATAGTGGATAGTGGTAGTTGTATGAATGTAGCAAGTTCTTATTTAGTTGAGAAGATGAAGTTACCTTGCTTAAACCATCCAAAGCCATACAAGCTTCAAGGGCCAAATGATAGTGGTGAAGAGAATTTTGACAAACAAGTAAAGATCTCATTCTCTATGGGTAAGTATCATGATGAGGTGCTATGTGATGTGGTGCCTATGCAAGCAACACACTTGTTACTTGGGAGACCATGGCAAAAAGATAGAAAGGTGATATATGATGGTTACAAGAACAAGTATACGCTGGAATTTGACGGTAGGAAAACACATTTGAACCCTTTAAAGCCTCATGAAGTTTACATGGATCAAAGGAAAATTCTTGAGAGAATGAAAGAGTTTTATGAAGAAAAAGAAAAGAGAGGAAAAAAGGGAAGACCAAGAGAGAGTGAGAGGGAAAGAATTGAGAAGGAAAGAATTGAAAATTTTGGTGAGAAAACAGAAAATTCTAGACAGGAAGGCTGGACAGAAAAGAGAGTGGAAAGAACAAGAGAGAAAATAAGAGAGAAGAGAAAGAAGATCTCGAAAGAAGAGAAAGAGAGATTGAGAGAGAACTTGAGGTGGAAAATGACATTGTGGTTGAAAAGGAATTGAGTGCAGAAATGAAGAATTTCGTGAGGAAGAGAAAGAAAAAGAGAGTGACTTGATCTTCAAGATGAACAAGGAGATTACAATACCCATTTCTAACATTGACCACTGTTTATTATAGTGTTCTTATGCCAAAATTTCAGGTTCTTGAAGGACTAAACAAGTTGAAAGAAGACAAGGACAAGAAGATGATAAGTGAGATGTTAAAGTGGTACACTCTTATCTCTACACTTGGTGATAGTTTGTTGAAATTTGAACATGAAAGATTGCTTTCTATGACTAAGTGTGTGTTTAGAGATGCTTATGAAGTTCATAAGCAAGGTGCTATAGTGAAATTTCCTGATCATGATGATTTCTTATTTAGAGAAAGCATGTCTTATACTTCATTGAGTTTAGTGACAACTTTATGGATTTTGAGTTCGTGAAAGAATCACTTGTAAAAGAATATGCTTGTCACTATGTGTTTGATATGTCAATACAAGTCATACATGATGAAGTTTATAAGCATGATTATTCTTTGTTTGGTGGAAATGCTATATTCATGCCTATAGATTCTATGAGTGAATTGTTGATGCTTGATATTCATGAGAACTACTTGGAGTCATATTCTTTGGAATTGGGATACTTGAATGTCTTGTTCAAGCATGGCTTTGGAACATACATGAATGAAATTTCAAAGCTTGTCTTGGATGATCGATTATTGTGGATATTTGATGTTACCATCCTTGATTCGAACTTCCATTTTTGTGTTTTATTGTGCATCTTTATTGTTGATTCTAGAACCTTGATAATCTTGTTTAAAAGGTACTTCATTGTGACTCTTATGAGAAAAAAGTCAATGCATTTTGAGTATCATTCTTTATTGAGGCTTTGTGATAAGACATGTCACATTGAGAAATTATTCTTCAATGATGAAATCATGAATGCAATGAGTTTGATCTTTATTTGGTGGAATTATATGATGATATGGACTATGTTTTGTGCCACCAATAGAGATTTGTTGAGGATTATGAAAAATCCCCTGTTTTCAAGAGAGCATAATGATGTCCATATTGGCAATGTGATGAGTTCTAACATATGTGAAGAGTATTTTCTTATTCCTTTTATACATATATTTAATGCTTTGATGGAGGACATGAATACGCTATGCTAAGGGATTGTTATTTGAGTTTATTGAATATGAATTCAAGGTTTAGAGAACCTTCATATCATGGCTTATGGGGTCATAGACCAATGGGAATTATGTCTTGTGCTTTAAATGATAGGAATTTATTTCTTTGTTGTTCTAAGAGTCTTGTATTGTTTGTCTTTGTTGCTTCTTCTAATGAGCTTAATAAAGGTGAGAAGGAGTTCAAATCTATCAAAGAAAGACCACCACCATTAAAGAAGGGTATGCTAAGACATTGTCAAGTTCTAACTTCCATGAAGGAGAACTTGGAGTTAATTGGTAAGTATTATTTTAAATTTTCAATCCATGTTAGTGATTATTTTCTTTTCGATGTAGGACTTAAAGATTCGAGGTCAAATCCTTTTGAGCTGTGGGGGAATGATAGAGATCAAGGAGCATACATGGCATGAGATAATTCATGGAAGATCTCATATGAAGATACTTATGGACTAAAGGAGTTTATGTATAAGAGCTTGTATTTCAAATAGTAGGTTGGAAGATCAAGAAAAAAAAGGACTTGTTGGAGATTGAAGATAATATTAACAATGATTGGGAAATCTTGTACAAAGATCAATATTTCAAGTATAAGCATGGAACCTTGAAGATGAAAGTAGCAAGGATGGTATTGAAGCTAGACCATGAAGAACAACTTGAAGTTTATGACAAGATTGAAGAAGTTATGCTTGAAGATGATGGGCAAGTTGAAGAACCTTGTAATGTATTCAAGTATGAAGACTTATATAAGGGATAAGAAGACATTGCAAGGGCTGAACATGAATGAACAGGGCTGAAACTTTCAGCAAATGTGTTGAGACAATGCCAGACTTTACAACATTGTTTGAAGCACAACTGTTAATGAAGGTTGAACCAAGGAAAGAGCTCAACATGTGGATGATAGAAGACATCAAGAGGAAGTGATTAGGGAAGGAATCAAGCCATTTGAAGCTTTGGAAGTGAGGTTGCACGAGCTGGACAGATTGGCAAAATCTGCCCAGAAATTTCTGTTTTGGTCCTCTGTTTTTACGGCCTTTTTAGTTGATGTGATCTCAAATTTGGAAGGAACCCATCATTAATCAAATCCAAATTTTCAAACACCCCAAATTGTGTTTACCCAAGTCTTCATGCAAGAGATTCAAGGTACAACCATTGACTAATTGTCTTCCAATATGATCTAGTGGATTGACTCCCATCAACTCAACTCAATTACCCTAGCCAAGCATTGAGATCCCTAAAGTTTAACTAAGAACCCTAAAAGAGCTCTAAGCCACACTCTCGGTCAAATAACCTTGAATCCATATGGAATTCATTCAAATTTCTGGAAAGTGTTTGTAGAGTTAATTGTTGAAATGCAATACAAATAATGGCCTATTTATAGGCTCAGCCCCAAATATGATTAGGGACTTAATTAGTCCTCTTAAGCTAGCTTAAAACATAAAGATAGCATCTAACAATAAATGGAAAAGTCTAACTAAAGTCAAGATAACAAGGTTGTAAAAATAGAGGACCAAAACAGAAATTTCTGGGCAGATTTCGCCAATCTATCCAGCTCATGCAGCCTCATTTCCAAAGCTTCAAATGGCTTGATTCCTTGCTTAATCACTCCTCCTTGATGTCTTCTATCATCCACATGTTGAGCTCTTTCCTTGGTTTAGCCTCCAATGACGGTTGTGGTTCAAACAATGTTGTAAAGTCTAGCATTGTTTCAACACATTTGTTGAAAGTTTCAGCCTTGTTCATTCAATTCCCAACCTTGTTCATTCAAGTTCAGCCCTTGCAATGTCTTGTAATCCCTTATATAAGTCTTCATGTTTGAATACATTACAAGGTTCTTCAACTTGCCCATCATCTTCAAGCATAACTCTTTCAATCTTGTCATGAACTTCAAGTTGTTCTTCATGGTGTAGCTTCAATACCATCCTTGCCTCTTTCATCTTCAAAGTTCCATGCTTATGCTTGAAATATTGATCTTTGTACAAGAATTCTCAATCATTGTTAATACCATCTTCAATCTCCAACAGGTCTTTCTTCATTCTTGATCTTCCAACTTTGTCCTTGAAATACAAGCTCTTGTACGTAAACGCCTTTATTCCATAAGCATCTTCATATGAGATCTTCCATGGATTATCCGATGCCATGTATGCTCCTTGATCTCCATCAAAATTTCCTTATGAAATTCTATTTCTATATTAGAAATTTTTTCTTTTATTTTATTATTGAGGAGTTTTTCCCCAATACTCATAACCGTAATTTCTTCATTTAAGAAATTAATCTGTTTTTGTTTTAACAAAACTTCTTTAAGTTCAGACAATATAATTGTTTGAGGATCTGTAACAAATTCAAATCTAATTTGTTCATATTTATACCTGGCTTGTATTCTTGAGTTATCTACTTGTATAGGCATTATCTCATTTAGAAATGGGGTGCCTAATATCATTTGTTGTGATAAATTTTGGACAAGTAGGAAAGAAGTAGGTATGCATACGTCTTTGTTACAAACATGTGCTTTAGACAGTTTGTATTTTATTGGAAGTTTATTTCCACAAGCCGAAGTTAAGCTTTGATTTGTTTTCTCAAAATAGTTTGTTGGAACTATTCCTCTATTGATACAGTTCATATCAGCCCGGCCATCTACTTAGGCTGATAAATTAGGAACTATACGTTCCTGGTTTATTAAGATAGTAATCTTAATATACCATTTCTGAGTAACTAATTGTTGTAACATATTAAGATACTCAAGAGTTCCTTCTTGTTTAAAAGAAACAGAAGGTACTATATACTTAGAAGTAGGAGCTATAGAAGTTATATTTCTGAGCTCTACTAGAGATAGTCTATCCTCTATCTCTAAATTTTTGCACTTTAAATCATGTAATTTTTATCTAAGTTCTTTAATCTCCCTTCAAAGATCACTAGAAGTAAATGGAGATTCTCTTTTGGTTTTGAGCCTATCATATACTCTAGTCATACGATAGACATCCTTAGGAGGCTTATATGCCTCAATATTTTTCTCAAATGCTATGCGTTTTTCTATAAGAGTCCTTTTAATTAAAGGATCTTGGACTTGATCAATAAATTTAATCAAATCCTCTTGGGATTAAGTTAGAGTAGAAATATTCCTACTAATTTCTACCATCTGTTTGAAATAATCTATTTCATTACAGTTACAAATGGCATCTGAACTAGAATCTAAAGAATAATAATCATCTTCATTTCCTGATTTTAATTTTGGAGAATCACTATAATCCTTTTCACTAAGTAATATCTAACTTAGTTTTAATCTGAGGTCTTCATCTTCTAAAGCCTTAATTTTCTTTTTTGTCTTGCAATTATTGGCATAATAGCCATATTTGCCACACCTATTGCAATTACCCCTTAATATAGGGAAAGGAGTTGTTTTCAATTTCCTATAGTATTTAGGGATTGATTTTTTGTCTTGAGGGGAAACCTTTTTCCTCCTCTTCTTGTAAGAAGAATATTGCCTTACCTTTTTTTGAAAGTTTGGCCCTAGTAGGGGCTTTAGGCATATCAAAGGCAAATTGATCATAGAATTCCCCTTACTTTTTCTTTTCTATGAGCCTTTGTTTTTTAAGCTGGTTTCTCAACTTGAGTTCTTGGCATAGTGCCAATCTTTCTTGAATACAGACTCCTATCAAATGTCTATATGTATACTTTTAATAAGGAATGGTCACACCATCACGATCCATTCTTAGAGTCTTTTCCTTTCGGCAAACAAATATGCAATCCAGCTATAAACTTGGATTTCCAATATGCATTACTGCTATCGGTCAAATTAGTGACTCTAGCTAAAAATACATCCTTATACCAACGGAAGTGGGTTAAAGAATGACATTTTAGATTCTGTAAAAGAGTCCTTACTCTTTCACCTTGGTCATGTATTTGACCTGTAAAATGGTCTAAAATTGTGGTAATTAGTGTATATACACCATCTCCCACCTCTTGCACCATCTGTTGGTCAGATGTGCCGTCTTCAATTTTGACCAATTTTTTGGCATCTAATATTTCGCGCCTTTGTGATGAGGTTAAAGTATTATCCCACCATCTTTTAAGAGTAACTGAAAATCGACAAGAAATCATTTATGTTATGATTCTATTCGTGTTGCCTTTTATTTTGCATATAGTAGAATACATTAACATCGTATGAAGGAGGTTATGGATTGCTCCATCTGAGAATCCATCTAATTCCATTCATATATGGTATTTGCTGAATAATTATTCATTATAGCATTATCATTCTAATCATACAGGAGATCAGTAGGGGATGGTCTTCTGTAATAATGATGATATAATCCCCCTGATGTGCTTGGCTTATAGTTAAGCTTATTGACTTCTAAGACATTATCCTAAAGTTTACTTAGTTCCTTCTCAGAGAAATCATCATCTGAAGACTTTGAAAAAGTTTCTCCTTCCTCCGTAGGAGGATTTTCTAGAACTATTGGTTTGCTTAAAACACTAATACTAAGATTCTTCAATTTTTCTTCTAGTGTTTTAATCAAACTAGTACTAGGCTCATCTCCTAGTTTGAACCCTTTAACTTCTATTGAAGGATTTATTATGGGTTCCTTAGAGGTATTTGGAGATTTTGTCTCATGTACCTTGAGTATCTTTATTATATACTCTTCAAGAGATTCAATATGTGAACCTAAATGTTGAAGATACAAATTTGCATAATTCAACTGTCTGAAAATATTGGAGATATCCTTCATGGTTGTCTCCATTCCTATTTTCAGCCTTATAAAAGCAGATGCTTCTAAGGTTTCATCGCCCTACTTTAGGGTCAATGGATGTGGTTGGGGGTACTCAGAATTTATAGTTCTACCCTCTCTAGATTTCCATGATTTAGTTATCATGTCTAACTTTTGTCTTATTTCTAAGACATAAAAGGTTGTAAACGAAGGAATAAAGTATAATATAGTATTATACTTCTCTAAATGAGCATAGTATTTCTCTTTCCATGCATAAATGAATTCCCTATCAAAGGTAGAGAAATACCAGTCTCTAAATGGCTTATTGCTGAGTTCATTAAATTCTTCACTTAGCAATAGTCTTATTGGACTTCCAGGTGAAAAGTCCTTCTTTTCCCCGAGCTTAAACTTAAATTTATTAAGTTTGGGAAATGGTATAGAGGTAACCATGTGTTCCTCTATCCTATGATTTAATTGGACTATATCCATTAAATATGAAAACTCATTACCGAATGACTCAGAGACAGTCTTTCGGACTGTGTTTCATATATTCCATGTGGAATATTTTGGTTTGAGATTTTTATCTCATTAACCTGGTTACTAGTTGAGGGAACAACAACATATCCAGGTAATCTAACAAAGATTTGAATTGACTAAATTGTAGAAAGAAATTATTGACATTAAATTGACCTTTTTTTTTATGTCCTGATAAGCAAGTGATTCTATCCCTACTTCTCACCATCAATACTGTAAAAACCCCTAGAAGGTAAAAATTAAAACTCACCAAGAAAATTAAGAACACTAATACATCGAATTTTGAAGACCAAAGATGAATTTTGTTCTCCTATCTCCAGTTCCACGAGGATGAGACCGTGAAAATTTTGTTTTATCAATGACTTCACAGTCAAATCACACACATACACACATAAATAGCGATATGGAAAGAGAGAGAGAGAGAGAGAGAGAGAGAGAGGTTTTTACCAAGGAAATTAAGAGAATAGGAACAGTGAATATAAAATAGAAGCGAAATGATAGGGGAAAAAAAATCATCAGAGTATGCAGAAAATGCCTCGATTGTATCTCACAAATAACACGTGGCATTCCTTTTTTTTCTAAGGGAAGGTATGTAATGTAGGTATGTAATAAGATCAATTTAATTCTATAGTTGAAAGAAATTTACAATTATAGGTGTAATCTAATAAGAATTTGAATTGAATAACTTGTGGAAAGAAATTATTGACATTAAATTGACCCCCTTTTTTTATGTTCAAATAAGCAAGTGATTCCATCCAAAGTTCTCACCACCACGATCATAAAAAACCCTAGAAGGTAAAAACGAGAACTCACCAAGAAAATTGAGAACGCCAATAGATAGAATTTTGAAGACCAAAGAAAAATTTTGGTCTCCTTTCTCCATTTCCATGAGGAAGAGACCCTGAAAATTTTGTTTTATCAACGACTTCAGAATCAAATAACATGCATACACACATAAAGAGAGATAGAGAAAGTGTGTGTGTGTGTGTGTGTGAAAGAGAGAGAGAGATAGATTTTCCAGGAAAAATAAGAGAATAGGAGCAGTGAATATAAAATAGAAGTGAAATGATAGGAAAAATAATTCGTCAGCGTGTGCAGAAAATGCTTTGATTGTATCTAACAAATAACACGTGGCATTCCTTTTCTTTCCAAGGGCAGGTATTTAATAAAACCAATTTAATTCTATAGTTGAAAGTAAATTGTATCTGGTACAGGATATTAATTTCTTTTTGAATATTTTTTTTCCTAATTAGATGTTATTCCCATTGTTTCACACTAAAAGTTGTTTGCAGACTTTTTAACTTATTATTGAGTATTACAATAGTGTATACTACACATTTAGTTAATGGTTGTATTTACATTTTTTAAAAAGTATGAGAATTTTTATTTATTTGTTTTAAATTCAACTCACAAGTTATAATATTACAATAGGGTAAAAAAGCCTAAGCGCCCCTGAACGTTCCAAAAATATGATTTTATCACTTCAACATTAAATTATCGGGGTTTAGTGTGACGCCGCCTACTCGGATTAAACTTGGGATCCAAAAACCGAATCCAAAAGCGTAACACGGAAGAACTCATAAAGTTACCCTCACGAATTCTAAGCCTCTATTATAACAATCCAAACAGCAAATGTAAAAACTAACTCCGATCAAACAAAACTCCAAAATATTACAAATGAATAAATCTCTCTACCAAATTAATAAAAAAAAACTAACTATAATTTCAAAAGCCTAAAATAGGCATTACAAGGCAAAATCAAACAGGAATGCAACTTAAGTAAAATAAATCATAATTCTTTGTTAGAGTTTATAATTCTCTAGCTATTCCTTGTATAATTCATTCCTAGAGTTCTCTGAATCTACATCAGTGAACTAATGAGTGAGCTAAACGCCCAGTGAGTATTAGGAAATTCCAAAACATTTTAAAATAACATTAGTAATTCTCGTATAAGAGCATTTCAAAAATACTGTACAGATAGTCACTTATAGAAGGTAAATCAGATAATATTTGATAGACTAAACATTTTCAAAATCAAAAATCTTTTGCGAATCAAATGTTTCAAATTGTGGCTCATGAACATATATCATTTATTGGTGAGATTACTGAATTCAGCCCCAATTTTTTATCCTACGAGGACAACCAGTCAAACAAGTTTAGGTGAGCTTTTTGACCTTGCTCAATAGATTGAGACTGTTAGATATTTGTTGGCTATTATTTTCGGTTTTAATAATTCATTAGGGCAATTATTATTTTGGTTTTTGAATATTACAGGTTGATCAAATTAGTGTTTAAGTTAGATTAAAATTTATGAAGATTTTTTGGTTGCCTATTCTGAATTGGCATCTTCATGATTATTTCTTAAATATTCTCATATCTAAAAAGATATTGATTATCTTTTAGCAATTGATATATTTCATATATTATTCTTGCTATCTTTAAGTGATTGAGTTTGAGAATGATTGAACGTATATGTTGAGGAGTCCATGCTGAAAAATCCTTATAAATATTGGGGAGAATATTTACGATAGTTTCATATCTCGGGAGGAGCATCTCTACCACACTCTCACAAGCTGTCACAAGTGTGTCATGAGAGTGTCACAAAGGTTCTTGCAAGACAGTTCCAGAACTCAGGGGGAGTTCGACTTCGGGAGAAGTTTTGTCGCCTTCAGAGGGATTCTTGAAGGTGTTGTGATATATGCAAGAGAGATTTTTGCTGTGGTTTGATAAGGTAAAAGTTAGAATAGGTTTGTATTAGAATAGAGGGATTCTATTGTAATTTGCAATACCTTTTGTAATCTTATCATCTTAGTGAATTTTACAAGTGGACTAAGCCTTGAGGACGTAGCCTAATGTTGAATGTTTTTCCAATGGGGTGAACCTCGTTGTATCTTGTGTTCATTTATTTTCTGTAAAGATTTACTTATTTAATTTATTTCTTTTATTTATTAGTTAAATTGCTAGCATTAGATTCTATCAGAGACCAACAAAAGTGGAACATGTTCCCCCAATGAAACAATATACAGTTAGAGCCACCAATTAAAACTCATGTGAAAACTCATATCCTTTAATAAAATCATTCAATATTCAAAGTTTAAATTTGTACGCGGCCTTATTTATAATGTTAATAAAGGAAACACAATAACCAAAAATAATTAGAAAGCAACTAAAAAAGGAATTGTCCTATTAGCTTAAGAAATGATCTTTAGTTCGTTTCTTATTTTTTATTTTTTGTTTGTTTTAACCAACTTTCTAATCTATACTATATGTAAAAGAAGGGCAGCTAACTTCTTTGATTGACAACTGTCATCAAATTATTGGCTAACAATTCAATTATATAAATTTAATGTTAGTTTTTTTTTTATTTCTTTTCTTTTAAACAACTTAATTCATTGAATATTAATTATATTAAATACTTTCGGAGATTGCCGATTCAAAATCAAGATGTTTCTTCTCATATTATCTTGTTTTATAATCAAATATGTAACATGGTCATTTATTACCATTATATCTATGTCTATTATCATTTGT
>JAOXNR010054226.1:0-12896 GCA_028571225.1 Parsonsia alboflavescens | reverse complement strand
TGGTTTTGGAGTCTCATTCAATTGATGAGACTTCTGAATGGAGGACTTTTGCGAATGAGTCTGGGGATAATGATCCCTTCCGAGTTGGTGGATCAAGTAACCCTTTACTTACCGACGGCTTAAGCCGAATTGGGTTCAATTATTTCCGTCTAAAAATGACGTCGTTGCTCTAGTTGCGCTCTCCAGTTGCGTTTCTTAATAAATCTCTCTCTCTCTCTATATATATATATGTATGTATGTTAAATGTCATTCGAGAAATGTTGTTAGAAAAAGTGGACAAAAATATTTTTGACCTAACATTTGAAAAGGTAAGTCATTTACACTTACAACTTTATAATAAAAGTTGATATAAGAATCACAAGACGTAACATTCTACCAATAATTACAACAAATATCACTCAATTATTTAAACATGTTGGATTAAATAAAATCTTTCTCACATTTAGTATAAATGTCAATAAAACATAGAAAAAAAATTCAAATGCAATGACATTTTTTTGCTAATGTCACTACAATTTACTCTGCCTCATCTAAAATCACATTTGTGAAAAACGTTGCAATACAAGATTTTTGTTACAATGTATGGTTGGTTCGACATGAAAGATTGAAGACCAACACTTTGCTCTACATTTGAAATGTTATTGATTCCTCACAGTGTCCCGATGCTCGGCCAAAACTATTCCTATGAATATCCTCCAATGGTAAACAAAAAGATGGACCACAGTCCCTTCAGAAACTCCATTTTATGAATTCGAACACAAATTTAGAGTGTCACACAAAAAAATATTAATAGATTTGAAGCCTGTCTAAATCCTTTTTCCTTCTTATGTTTTTTTGGGGGAAAAGACTTATTTTGGCATCGAAAATGTCCTCTAGGTAGTAACCTTCTCCGCTCTAACCCTTACTTTGTGTGTGCATATCATTAATCTATTTTTAAGTTTATCTGGAATTCAAATTTTGATGTTGAAAATAGGTCCGAACCAGTTCCCAACAATCCAGAAAGTGAGGCCCAATTAAGAGGAGCCCAAAGAAGAAAGAAAGAATCTGACCCAGTGATGAAATGTCAACCCACAATGGCCCGGATAGCTTGTTTGAGTGGATGACTTCCATATGCACTGAAGAAGGGAAATCTCCAATGACGAACCGGTTGGTTATTGGGCTTGATCGTCACAGTGCTCATTGTGGCATCCGCGGGTCAGGCTCGGTCCCGAAGACTGCGAATTCCGAAGCGTCAATGATCAGGTAATTCTAGATCCAAGTCTAGACCCATTTATTTTATTACCATACTAGTCGTGTACTTTTATTTTTATAATAATCAAAATTTTAATGGAATTGGGGTGAATGCCCGTGAGTTATGTGGTGTATATGATGGTTTTTTATAGATTAAACATATTAGATTCTAATTATTGTTATAATTTTATGTATTAATATAGATACATGATACCAATGGCGCGGAAGCGGATCGTTTTCACAAATCAAAATGTTTTTAAAACATTTTGTATAAACTAATTTTCAAATTCTTCATCCGATTTGATTACTAATAATCTATCATCTACCATTTCAGATAAAGTTGGACTTCCTGAATTTTGGCTAATGTTATCTTCGTAATTAGGTTTAGATATTTCTTTACTAAAGTCAATACTTGAAAATCTATTTGATCTAATACTTTCTTGATTTTTCTAATTTGTAGCTAGTGGATGCTTCTGAGAAAGAATTTTTATTTTTAATCATTGCAGTTGATCTTTTAAATTCTAGTTGAATACTTCCATCTGGAGTTTCTATTACCTTTTCTTATGTTTTAGATTCTTGAAATTTTCTTTCATTTAATCATTCAAAATTCCATTTATGATCCTTATTTTCTAAAATATCTGTCCATTTTAATTTCCAGGTACAAAACTACTTGATCTGAAGAAGTTTGTTTTTAGTAAGAGAGTTTCATTTGGGTTAGAATATTGAATTACTTTTGGATTTACTGTTGTTTTCATTACCTTATAGTACATTCTATATACCAATACTAGTCCTCTGGTTCCTATTTCAACATTATAATTTTTTATTTGCAAATTTAATGTTAAAGTTTTTAAAAAGTGATGATCATTCAAATCAAGAGAGCAATTAGGATGACAGTTCATATAAACTGGACCGTTTTCTACATCTGATTCTAATACTGCTATTATGCTTCTATCAAAGTCTAACCATCTAGAATCCCTAAGGATTAGACATACAGATTGACTTCGTCCTACTAATGTAAATAAAGGTTTAACATCAATTTGTACTAATCCAATATGACAATATTTGAATTTTTTCTCTTTATGCAAATTTGTTACATGTTGATTCATCAAATAAACAGTTCCAAATTCTTTGTCTATTGATATAGTGTTTTCTGTAGTTTTGATAATATAATCTTGGGTAAAATCAAATAATCCTTTATGATAAATTTTACTAATTTTTTCTGATGGGATATTCCATCCTGCTAATTTCTTTTCAATCTCATTTAAAGATATACTAATTTCCTGGTCATTAATTGTATCATTATCTAATTCAGATAAGTTCTGTATACTAGAAGATATAGAGCCTGACATGATTCAAAACCTTAGATAAAAATTCTTTCTATCCAATAGCTTATATAATCAATAATCTAGAAATATCTCTTCCTATTTTAATCCTTAAGTTTTTCTATCACCCATCTCCTATGGGAATCTTAGGACTTACCTAAGCTTGGACTCTCCGGACTTACCTAAGCTTGGACTCTCCAGGTATGTTGTCTCCTTTCTCAGGGGTTCTCTTGCGTGGTCCAACCCTAACAACGCCTTTTACCTGCGACTTAACAATGGGCTACTCCAACTGTCTTACAGTCCACCCTAGTACTCAACCTAGCATACTCAGATTTCGACCACCAAGTTCTGAATCTTCCCAATAGTTGGCAGTATATGATAGATAAACAAAGGGATTAAGGAAGAAAGAAAGATTTGAAGATTATCTCATGATTTGCTAAAGGAAGAAAGAATAAAAGCGTTTACTCTTTCATCATTTAGATTTCAAATCATCAAAATACTTAGCTCTATACCAATGGGGCGGAAGCGGATCGTTTTCACAAATCAAAATGTTTTATTTTTAAAACATTTTCTATAAACTAATTTTCAAATAAAGTAAGCATAAAACTTACTGAGAAAGACTTCTTCAAGTAAACTTCAATTCATGAAAGATACTTCAAATACAAATGTTTACAAGAGTGTTTGAGGGATTTGGCTGTGGAAACAAAGGGGAATTTTCGCCGTGTGCGTCAAACTCACAAATGATGCTAATTTATAGCAATTTCAAGAGCGGACTTCAAATTTTACATTTCGAGTCCGGAGTGCAAATAATGCAAATCAAATCTCATGATTTCTACTTTAATAAAGCTAATCCACTGAGGTCAGCTGTTTTATCAAAAGTTGATTCCGATCGGCAAGTGTCTTCAAGTGATTTTCCAGCTATCTGGGTCCTAGCTGTTCTGCAAATAGTCAAAAGTAGTTTTAGTGCTTTCTAATCTTCTTTTGGCTTTTGTCTTCTAGTGAATACTCCAACTTGTGGTGTCAAATCTTGTCTGCCATGTTGCTATGGTGAGTAGAGTAACCGATAGGCAGCTGCTATTCCTTTTGGATCATCAATGTCACCATTATCTCCAAAAGGAGATATTGCAATTTGATCCTCTTCATCTTCGGCTTCTTGTAGTTTTGAATATAAATTTGCAAGTTCTTCTTGGATCTGCCTTTTAGTTTTTCTAGTTGAGCTTGTAGAAGATGAATCATCTTTAGCTTTAGAAGCGGTCTCTTTTGGGGTCCATCCCCTAACAGTGATTTCTCTGCAAAGATATCTAATCATTTCAATATTTTCGAATTTAAATCTCCATCCAATGGTAAAGTTGATTTTCTTGTTGAAGAAGAATCTACAGTGCTGCATATGTTCTGGCTGTCCTGCTGTGTTTTCTTTTTTGATGAACTCTTCAAACTCCTTTTTCTTCTGATTACAAAGTATCTCGGTTGTTGCTCCAAATTGTTTCTACCAATAGTAGAACCATTGGGGAAATGAACAAATTTCATCACGGTCGTACTTGATGCACCATGTATGACTTGCTTCTCTAAGGAATAAGAAATTGTTCCATGCATCCAAATAATCCATAAAATTATACGAAGGTGGTCTACAAGGAACTTCAAATTGTTTTGGTGAATGAATAGAGGAGGAATTCCAAGTTTCCAAAGTTAAAAGTTTAAGGATTCTAATTCGAGAAAAAGCAATGCCTTTGGGGTTGGTTTCATGTTCAATTTCTACAGAACCGGAGTGTACTAAAATATGCTCATAAAAATTTCAATAATTCATAGGGTCACTGTTAAAAATATAACTTCCTTTCAAATAGGCGTTTGGAATCGATTTGTTAACAAGTTCCTTTTCAGATAAGTGCAGAAAGCTTTGTTCTATTAGTAGAATAGGGATGAGAGAAACGGGGATGTTTTCATGTTGTTTTTGAGTAGTTTGTTCTAATGGTTGCTTTCCGGTGTTTGGAGTTACGGCTTCTTTGCAGGTTTCAGGTGTAGAGAGTACATAATGACTAGAACTCATTTTAACTGTTTGGGTTTTGGTTTTGGTTTCTTTTTCAATTTTGTTGGTAGAGCGCTGGATGATATCAGAAGACAGAAGGAGTGATAACCTTACTAGTGGAGGAGGAGGAAGTGGAGGAAATGATCCTAATACAGAGAATCTATTTTGAGAAGAGGGAGTAAGAGACTTATTGGGTTGCATCCTAGCTCTAATTTGTCCGGGAGTGAGAGGAGAAGATCTCATGCTTTCCCTACAAAAATTCTAATGTTAACAAGTAGACTAAAAAATTCTTTTCTCCATTAATGAATTCTATATCAAAATCAAAAGCAGTTAATATGGCTTGCCATGGAGCAAATATTTGTTTTGAAACCAAATTTTTAACATCTTTGAGTAAAACTTCTTTTGCAGACTTACAGTCTGTTCTTATTAAAAATTTTTTATTTATCACATCGTCTTGAAACTTTGTTACACATAATACAATAGATAAAATTTCCTTTTTGATAGTATTGTAATTTTTGTGACTGTTGTTCCATAGTCCTGATTGATATTTGATGATCTGCTGTGCGGAAGAGTTAGATTTCTTTTGTTTAAGAATACCTCCAAATCCAATTTTAGAGGCACCGGTTTCAACTATCATGAATTCTTCTGGATCAGGAATACTGAGGCAAGGAAGCTTCTTGGCAAGCTGTTTCAAATGCTGAACAGTTTGGGTTTGTTCCGAACCCCAAGTGATTGGATTTTTTTTTCAAGTGGTTATAAAGAGATTTACAAATGAATTTCAAGTTGGGAATAAAATCTGCCACATGATTGAGACATCCTAAAAATCTCTGCAATTGTGTCTTATCTCTAATTTCATCTGAAAAATTTTCTGCAAATTCTATTGATCTAATAATAGACTTATATAGCCCTTTGTCCAAATCATGACCTAAAAATCTAATCTTAGTTTGAAACAATTTCAACTTACTGACACTTACCACCAGCCCATTTTTCTTGACGATGTCGAGAAAAAGATTTAAATGCTTAACATGTTGGTCTAAAGACTCGCTAAAGACTAACACATCATTAGTGTATACCATTGTAAAACTAGTGTAAGGGTTGAATATATCATTCATAACCTTTTGAAATTCTAATGGGGCATTCTTAAGTCCAAATGGCATAATATTCCATTCATATTGTCCAAATTTTACATTAAATGTTGTTTTATATTTATCCTTTTCCGCAATTTTAATTTGCCAAAAACCTGATTTCATATCAAATTTACTGTAAATAACAGATCTAATTGTTCTTTTCAACAAATCTCGTTTGTTAGGAATAGGGTATCTAATCCATTTTAATACTTTATTTAAAGGCTTATAATTAATTACTAATCTTAGTGCTCCTCTTTCCTTTTCAGCATTATTATTGACATAAAAAGCTGAACAGCGCCAAGGGGATCTAGAT
The DNA here is from genome assembly GCA_028571225.1 of Parsonsia alboflavescens. Classification (NCBI taxonomy): domain Eukaryota; kingdom Viridiplantae; phylum Streptophyta; class Magnoliopsida; order Gentianales; family Apocynaceae; genus Parsonsia; species Parsonsia alboflavescens. The sequence continues at coordinate 6,881 of JAOXNR010054226.1, read as the reverse complement.
TCTCTAATGATCTGTTTAGAAAGAAAATCTTGTATTTCTTTTTTACAAATTTCAATGAATAGGTCTAGCTTTTGTGGGTATATTCTTTTCTTCAAAACCTTCAGTGCAAGATAATTCTACTTCATGTGATTTTCTATTCCAAAAGGCTGTTGGAATATCCGAATAGACTTCTCTTTTAATTCTATTTTCAAATTCTGAAATTCTATTCTTAATTTCATCCTGTTGTAACTGCATTTCAATTCTTTTATGTTTAACTTCTTCTGTTAAGAAATTAATTTGCTTAGATTTAAGTCTTATATTTCCTATTAATTTACATTTAGGTTGTCTAACAAAAGGGAAAGTAATTTTAGTACTTCCAATTTTTGGGTGAACTCCTATTTGGTCTACTTCAAATAGGTAAATTTGAGTAATAAAAGGTGTTCCTAATATGATTTCTTCATTCAAATCTTTAACTAATATAAAAGAGTTAGTAAAGCAATATTGCTTATTACAAATATGAGCTTTTGATAATTTATAGTTTATATTTAATTGATCTCCTGATGCAGAATATAATCTAGTAGATGTTATTTCATAATATCTAGTGATAATTAATCCTTCTTGAATGCAATTCTAATTTGCTCTTGAGTCTAGTAAAACTGTTACAGTTATAACAAAATCTCCTAATTTTATTGTTATATTTGTATACCATTTCCGAAATGTTGTACATCTAATTGTTTCAATATACTTTTCTGATTTGGTTGAAGTTTCAACTTCACCATGTTCTTCTAATTTAGGTATATTAGGGTCAAATTTTAATTTTAAAATTTCTTCATTAAGTGTACTAATTTCTTCAGATTGTATCTTATCAATTTCTTTCAACTATTTAATTTGTTTTATTTCTGTTTTCAAATCTATTAATGTAATTTCCTTATCCTTATTTTTGAATCTACTAAATACTTCTTTAATACTATAAGGTTCTATTTCTTGCTTGGAATTGTTAAAAATAGAGTCTTTTAGTTTATCCAAATATTCCTTCTTAACTTCTGAATCTTCTATTTTATCTAATATGTCAAAAAATAATCCCTTATTTTCTTTTGATACCTTATTGAAGCTAATCATGTTAATTGTACAGTCTTCGTTGGTACAATTACAGATTCCTTTTAAATTCACAAGTGGATTCTGAAGTTTCTGATTCATTTTTTGAGTCACTGATAGAAGTATTTTCTATTTCTAAAATTTCATTTTCAGATTCCGTTTCGAATTCTAATTCTGTTTCAGGATTTTCTAGTATTTGATATAATTTTTCCTTTATATCTTCTGAAATTTCTAGTTGACTAATCCTTTTCTTTTTAGATTTAGGTTATGGGCATTTATCTGCTTTATGTCCCTTTTTGCCACAAGAATATCTTTTTATACTGATCTTCTTTTTCTTTTTGTAATATGTTTCTTCTTCATTATCGTTAGATTTATTTCTTTTTGGTTTATATTGTTTTTTAGCTTTTTTCTTCTTTTTTAGACTTCTAGATGGAGGTTCTAAAGAAGGGCATCCAAATATCTGGAAAAAATTTCCTAATTCTTTTTTAGAGTCTTTATGATATTTTTCTAATTGATTTTTGATTTTCAAATCTGTACATAGATTTAATCCTACTATATTAATATAGCTAATCAATTCTCCATATGTCATATCATCATAAGGAATTTTATTATCATAATCTTCTTTCAATTTTTGTCTAACCTTTTCTGCAAATAAAGGTGGTAATCCTGAAATAAATCTTTCTATCCAAAATGCATGATGAGAGTAATTTCTTAACATTACTTTGCTTAGAAACATATCCTTGTACCATCTAAAATCGTGCAATTTAGGGCAATTCAAATTAGTCAAAATTTCACTACTTCTATCCTGAAAATCATTTGGATCTCTTAGAAAATGTTTAGTGTTTGCAAAAAGTAATTTAGTTACTGCATCTGACATGGTTACTTGTTCTGCAATTTCTTATCCATTTTTAGTTTTGATTCTATTAACAACTTTGGTTGATTTTTTTATTTCTTTTCTACTTTCTTCATTGAAATAATTATCCCACCATCCTCTTAATGTTCCAGTAAAGCCTGCTACTATTATTCCTACAATATCTTCTTCACTTTTAGCAGTGTTGGCCATTATAAATGCCATAGCTGAGATTGACATTTCTTGTACTAAATTCAAAATTTGATGTTCAGTCATTCCATCTAAATTTCATTCATTCAAATCATTTCCTGCATAAAATGATGTAAAATTCAAATGTTTTTCTTCAAATTGTAGGTCAGAGAAGGAAAGTCTAGGACAATAATTTCTTGTTGTAGATCCTAATTTGGGTTTTTTATCTGAATATCTTAATTTATTAATTGCTTCTTTTCCTGAATTAATTGTTTGAATTTTAGTTCCACTAATACTTGCTTTTGAATTCTAATCTTTATTAATTTTGTCTAATCTAATATTAATTTCATTTAATATTCCAGTATCTTCTTTAGTTAGTTTAAATTCTTTTTGAAAACTAATCTTAGTATCTTCTAATTTTGAAGGTTTAATGATTGGAATTTCATTCTTAGTTTTAGTGGATTTTAATTTTAGTTCTTGTCTAGTCCTATTATTACTAATTTTTACTACTTCATCTGCAACTTTTACTAACATTTGGTTGGTATAATTATTTTGTTGAATTACTTTATTAATATCTTTTACTTTTGCTTCTAGATTGTGTATTTTTCCTTCTACTTTGAAAGGAGAGGCTTTTAAGACATGATTATTATGATTAATATTAATTTCTTCTGGTGGAGGCATTACAGATTCTATAACTTCACCATTAGTTGTATATCATTTTTGTGCTATTACATTTACAGATTTAGGTAATTCAAGTCTTTTAGTTACATCTAACCAATAAAAGAAATCAATGTGATTTTTTAATATTTTTATGTCTTTATAATATCGTTCTCTTAATTCTAGTCTTTTCTCTGTAGGGACTATTGCAAAATACCATTTTCTATTAATTTTGTTTTTTGGTCTCAAGTACAATTTCCTAATTCTTTTATAGAGTCTTTATGATATTTTTCTAATTGATTTTTTATTTTCAAATTTGTACATAGATTTCATCCTACTATATTAATATAGCTAATCAATTCTCCATATGTCATATCATAGTAAGGAATTTTATTATCATAATCTTCTTTCAATCTTTGTCTAACATTTTTTGTAAATAAAGGTGGTAATTCTGAAATAAATCTTTCTTTCCAAAATGCATGATGACAATCATTTCTTAACATTATTTTGCTTAGAAACATATCCTTGTATCATCTAAAATCGTGCATTTTAGAGCAATTCAAATTAGTCAAAATTTCACTACTTCTATCCTGAAAATCATTTGGATCTCCTACAAAATGTTTAGTGATTGCAAAAAGTAATCTGGTTACTGCATCTGACATAGTATTAGTAATATGTTCTGTTGTGTTCCTAATTAATTTGATGGTTAGACTGTTATCCTGTTTTAGAAATCTGTTCATCCTATTTTTATAGATTAAACATATTAAATTCTAATTATTATTATAATTTTATGTATTAATATAGAAACATATATAATAATATTTTGTTAGTGTTATTTTAATTATTTTTTAATTTACATTTTAAGTAACATAAAAAAATTTAAAACGAATTAAATATTTGAATAAAGATTTATGATACAATCTTTTGAGTAATAAATAATATACACATATTTAAGGTTTCTTTTTTTTACATGAGTTGTCCCGAAAATTGCAATTTCCTTCTATAAATAATTTGGTCATATCCATTATGATTTTATTTTCAAATATTTTTGATTAAAAATTAAAAAAGAAAATATATAGCAATTGGAAGAGTCTTCTAGTAAATATTATCTTTCTTAATTATGAATATTTTTATTTTTATACAAAATTTAATAATTTTATAGAAAAACAAAGTAGTCAAAGGAAAATTTTAAAATTAATTTATAGTAAGAAAATGTTGGAAATTAAGAATGAGGAAAAGGTAAAAACGTGAGAATTTTTATATGAAAAGATTCAATAATTAATTTAAAATAAATTAAAATTATCATATTTCTATGGTAGCTATGATTTTTTTCCCCCCACTGATTTAAAATAATATTACATATGTGTATATCTTATATATTTCAAGAGGAATATTTTTTTTTGGCAGTTCTTAAAAAATTTACTGTTTATTAGGTCAAAAAAGAAAAAAGAAAAAAAAAGGATCAAAATGACTAACCGGTAAATAATTTAAAAACTAAATAGGTTAAAAAAAATACTCTAATGATCAAAATGACAAACAGATAAATAGTTAAATACTAAACGGATTAGGAATCAAAATCACCAAAAGATATAGTTTGAATCCTTAATTACAAATAATTCTTAGAAGAAAAGACCAAAGTTTGAGAAATCGTCTTTCGGGCGGGAGAAAGGGAGATTAGAGAGATGGCAGCTGTTCCAGACGTGGCTGTTAGCTTTCTCTTGGAAAATCTCAAGGATTTCGTGGTGTCTAATGCTGAACTGATTGCCGGTGCTCAAGATAACGCCAAAGCGCTGTGCGAAGGGCTCGAAGTTCTCAAAGGCATCCTAAAGAGATTTACAGAGCAAAAATACAGCGATGACGATTTTCTCGCCGGATCTGCCAAAAAAGTCCGGAAACTGGTTTATGGAGCCGAGGATGCCATCGAGAATTACATAGCGACGGTCTACACTCAGAAATTTCGAAGTGTGATTAGGAGAGCAGTCCACAAGGTTGATCACGCGTTGGAGCTTAGCAACATTGGGAAGGACCTGGATTCCCTGATCCGAGAGGTGAATAACGTTTACGAAAAGGAGATGGATAAGGCACCTATGGTGATGCAAATCAACGACAAGGACAACGGCAAAGACGGTGAGGGAAGTGTCAAACGGGTAATTCTCTCCTTAATCCTCCTTTTCCCTTTCCTCCTTTGCTCTTACCTTCTTCTTCGATCTTCAAATCGCTTCGTTTTTCCGTTCACATTTACGTTTTCTTTGCACCAAATTAGAAACAACTAGCTGATTCTTTTATTATGTAGAATTTAATAGATCGATAGATATGAGAAAAATGAATTGGCTTGTTTGGTTGGGTGGAATGGTGATTCTTTTTTGGTTATGTTCCATTTTTTTAACTAATACTCCTTCCATTTAAAATTATTGGTAAAATTTTAACTTAAAAATAGGCTTATTTTAATAAATCGACATTAATTTCAGAGTTACGATCCAATTTAATCATCAATTTAAAAATTCATTCTCAATGACTATTAATTATGATTTTTGGAATTCTTTCTCTTTCCATGTAATGATATGAACAGTATCCAGTGATTGATGACATGGTTGGATTTAAGGACGCAATGAATGATGTCATGGAATATCTGAAAGATGGATCAGATGAACTGCAAACCGTCTCCATTGTGGGTATGCATGGACTGGGGAAGACCATAATAGCAAGACAGGTTTTTAAGCATCCAACCGTGGAATTCCAGTTCTTCATCCGTGCTTTTGTAGAGATTTCCCAAGACTTTAAAAGAAAGGAAGTTCTCACCAAAATCGTCAAAGCTTTTCAAAACGTGAGTCCTAGGGACTTGATGAGCATGGACGAAACTGACTTAGAGGAATCCATCAAAAATTACTTGGACAAGAGGAACTATTTGATTGTCTTGGATGATGTGTGGTCCGAGCATCATTGGTATCAACTCCAATCTTGTTTCCCAAACAACAAGAGGCACAGTCGGATCCTAATAACTACCCGATACATGGCCGTGGCCGAGCATGCCAAGGGAGGGCTCGGTGTCAACCCTTACTCTCTGCGGTTTCTTACTGGTAGTGAGAGCAGGGAATTATTACGGAAGAGGGTCTTTGGCAGCACGGATAATATGAGATCTGATCTAGAAGAGCACGAGAAGGCCATTCTAGAGAGATGTGATGGATTACGTCTGGTTATTGTGGTCGTTGCAGGTATCCTCATAAATCACCGTGAAGAAAGTTACTGGTGGCAGGATGTGGCTACCAAGGTGAAAACTTACAATCTTGCTAAGGAAGTCGATCACGCTATAAAGTTGAGTTTCAATCACTTGCCTTATCGATTGAAGCCATGCTTTCTTTATCTTGGGGTTTTCCCCGCGGACTTTGAGATTCCATCCAGGACATTGTACCAGCTCTGGGTCTCGGAAGGATTTGTGCCTCCGGGGGAAGCAGAGGAAACCTTAGAGGATACAGCCGAGAGCTACTTGGAGCAGCTGGTTGACAGGTTTCTGGTGATTGTAGCGAAGAGAAGGTTAAACGGGCGGATCAAAACGATCTGGATCCACTCCACCTTGAGAGAATTTTGCAAGACACAGGCCGCTGCAGAAGAGCTATTTAGAGAAATCAAATTTGGAGAGGAAGGTGGGGAAATGTCTCCTGACAATGACCGTCGCCTTTGCATTAATTCCAAAGTCAAGGAATATGTCACCAGTAAAAATAAACGAACAAGTAAAGATGTTCGTTCATTCTTGAGCTTTGCTAAGGAGTATTACACTTTGCCACGAGAATATGTCTCTGAAATTCCCAAGGCCTTTAAATTACTCAGAGTTTTGGAGGTCAGATCCATTCTACTTACTCGGTTTCCCACGGAACTGTTTTACACTTTCCTTTTGAAGTATATTGCCATATCTGGCGATTTGAAGACTATTCCTGAAAAGGTATCCAACTTGAGATACCTCCAGACTCTTATATTCAATACTAGACAGCATAACATTGAAATAAAGGCTGACATATGGAAGATGAAACAGTTAAGGCATCTGGAGATCAATGCATCCACAAGTTTGGTGAAGAGTAAAGAAGTTGTTCAAATGAATCCAAACCTGCAAACTCTC
>JAOXNR010054225.1:0-12899 GCA_028571225.1 Parsonsia alboflavescens | reverse complement strand
TATCTTAGTGTCTCAAGAATATTGTCGTTTTATTCTTGATTCGCCCTTTCTCTGTATTTAGGCTTTCGAGTGAAGTCAATTATAGCTAAAGGTTCTATCTTTTCCTCCTACCATAATTCCGTTTTGCGTCATGTACTTCGGTCCCAACAACAAGATAAATAGAGAATGGTATTATGCAACTATATCTGAAGCTAAAAAATTAGAATTAGAGATAAAATATTATAAATATTTGCGTAAACATAGAAGACATTTTGATTTTTTTGCTTGGTTAGATATATCTAAAGAACTTCTATAGCCTCAATATGTAAATGTTATAGCACAAAAATGGTATACAACAAATGGTGAAGTAATTGAATCTGTTATGCCTCCACCAGAAGAAATAAATATTAGTCATAATAATGCAGTATTAAAAGCCTCTCCTTTTAAAGTAGAAGGAAAAATCGACAATTTAGAAGCTAAAGTAAAAGACATTAATAAGGTTATTCAACAAAATAATTATACCAACCAATTACTTGTTAAAGTTGCAGATGAAGTGATTAACATAAGTAATAACAAATCTAGATCAGAATTAAAATTAAAATCAACTAAAACAAAAAATGAAATTCCCTTAATTCGACCTTCGGAATTAGAAAATACAAATATTAGTTTTAAAAAGGACGAATTCAGATTATCTAAAAAAGATGCTGAATTACTAAATGAAATTAATTTTAGACTTGATAAGATCAATAAAGAACAAAAGACTTCAAAAGTAGTAGTGGAACAAGTGGAATTAAAATCTAGACCATTAACACAGAAAAAGAAAGTACCTTAGAAAACAATAGTAAAATCAGATATTCTAATAAAAAAAACCCCGATTAGTTACCACAACTAGAAATTATTATCCTAAACCTTCTTTTCCTGACCTACAATTTGAAGAAAAACATTTGAATGTTGCATCATCATATGCTGGTAATGACTTGCATGAATGGAATTTAGATGGAATGACTGAACATCAATTCTAAATTTGGTTCAAGAAATGTCTATGGCAGCTATGGCTTTTAGGATGGCCAATACTGCTAAAAATGATGAGGAAGTAGTAGGAATGTTAATAGCAGGATTTACTGAAACTTTAAAAGGATGGTGGGATAATTATTTGAATGAAACAAATAGAAGAGAAATAAAAAAATCTACAAAAGTAGTAAGTAGAATTAAGACTGAAAATGGACAGGAAATTGAAGTACAAATAATTACATCAGACGTTGTAACTAGATTATTATTTGCAATTACTAAACATTTTATTGGAGATCCAAATGACTTTCAGGATCGAGGTAGTGAAATTTTAACTAATTTAACTTGCCCTAAACTGCACGATTTTAGATGGTATAAGGATATGTTTTTAAGTAAAGTAATGTTTAGAAATGATTGTCATCATGCATTTTGGAAAGAAAGATTTATATCTGGATTACCATCCATATTTGCTGAAAAGGTTAGACAAAAATTGAAAGAAGATTATGATAATAAAATTCCTTATGAAGAAATGACATATGGAGAATTGATTAGCTGTATTAATATAGTAAGATTAAATCTTTGTACAGATTTGAAAATCAAAAATCAATTAGAAAAATATCATAAAGACTCGAAAAAGGAATTAGGAAATTTTTGTCAAATATTTGGTTACCCTTCTTTAGATCCCCCCCTCTAGGAGTCTAAAAAAACAAAAGAAAATTAAAAAACAGCAAAAGGTAAAAAGAAATAAATCTAGAAAAGACACAGAAGAAACATATTACAAGAAAAAGAAAACTAACATAAAATGTTATTCATATGGCAAAAAAGGACATAGAGCAGATAAATGCCCTCAACTAAAGTCTAAAAAGAAAAAGATTAGTCAATTAGAACTACCTGAAGAAATAAAGGATACATTATATAAAATACTTGAAACTCCTGAAATAGAACCTAAATCAGAAATAGAAATTGAATAGGAAGAGGACATTCTTGAAATAGAAAATACTTCAAGCAGTGAACCTGAATCTGAATCTTCTGAGGCAACTTGTGAATTTAAAGGAATTTGTAACTGTAGTAATGAAAATTGCACAATTAATATGATTGGTTTTAACAAGTTATCAAAAGATAATAAAGAACTATTCTTTGAACTATTAGATAAGGTAGAAGATCCAGAAACCAAAAAAGAATTTTTAGATAAGCTAAGAGACTCTATTTTTAGTAACCCCAGACAGGAAATAGAACCTTATGGCATAAAGGAAGTATTTGAACAATTCAAGAATAAAGGAAAGATAAAAGAACACGAAGTTACATTTCAAGATTTGCAAATAGAAGTAAAACATATAAAATCGGAAATAAAAGAATTAAGAAAAATAGATACAATACAAGCTAATGAAATTAGCGACTTACAAATACAATTGTCTCATTTGAAACATTCTGACATAGAACGAATTGAATCTTCAAACAGTAAAATTGATACCATAAAATGTACAACATTTCAAAAGTGGTATATACCAATAATAATTAAAATACAAGATTTTTTAGTTAAACTAACTATCCTCTTAGACACAGGTGCAGATCAAAATTGTTTACAAGAAGGATTAATACCCACTAGATATTATGAGAAAACCTCTACTAAATTATACTCAGCCTCTGGAGATAAATTGAAAATAAATTATAAGTTGTCTAAAGCACATATTTGCAATCAACAATACTGCTTTACTAACTCATTTATATTGGTTAAAGATTTGAACGACGAAGTCATCCTAGGAACACCATTCATCACTCAAATCTATCCATTTGAAGTAGATCAAATAGGTGTCCATACTAAAATTGGCCATATTAGAATCACTTTACCTTTTCTTACTCAGCCTAAGTGTAAGATAATACGAAACATTAGGTTAAAATCTAAACAGATTAATTTCTTGAAGGATGAAATTAAATATAAAAGAATTGAAAATCAATTGCAATAAATAGAAATAAAAAATAAAATTGAAGCTTTGACTAAGAGAATCAAACAAGAAGTTTGTTCTAAATTACCAACAACCTTTTGGAATAGAAAATCTCATATAGTAGAATTACCCTATATAGAAGGATTTGAAGAAACTAATATTCCAACTAAAGCTAGACCTATTCAGATGAATCAGGAATTAATTGAAATTTGCAAAAAAGAAATAAAAGATTTACTTGACAAGAAAATTATTAGAGAATCCAGATCTCCCTGGAGCTGCTCAACCTTTTATGTAAATAATAATGCTGAAAAGGCAAGAGGAACTCCACGATTAGTAATTAATTATAAGCCTCTAAATAAAGTCTTAAAATGGATTAGATACCCTATTCCTAACAAAAGAGATTTGTTGAAAAGAACTATAAGATCTGTTATTTATAGTAAATTTGATATGAAATCAGGATTCTGGCAAATCCAAATAGCTGAACAAGATAAGTATAAAACTGCCTTCAATGTATCATTTGGACAGTATGAATGGAATGCTATGCCATTTGGACTTAAAAATGCTCCATCTAAATTTCAAAAGGTGATGAATGATATCTTCACTCTTTACACTAGCTTTACAATCGTATATATTGATGATATCTTAGTCTTTAGTACGTCATTAGAACAACACCTTAAGCATTTGAATATTTTTCTTGACATTGCCAAGAAAAATGGGCTGGGGGTGAGTGCTCGAAAATTGTAATTATTTCAAACCAAAATTAGATTTTTAGGTCATGATTTGGATAAAGGGCTCTATAAGCCTATTACTAGATCCATAGAATTTGCAGACAAGTTTCCAGATGAAATCAGAGATAAGACTCAATTGCAATGATTCTTAGGTTGTTTGAATTATGTAGCAGACTTCATTCCTCACTTGAAAATCATTTGCAAGCCCCTCTACGATCGTTTGAAAAAGAAACCGGTTACCTGGGGTTCGGAATAGACCCAAACTAGCGGAGGCGGATCGTTTTCGCAAATCTTATGATTTTTCAAATCATCTTTTGTTTAAAAATAAAATTTAAAGAGTAAATACTTACTCAGAAATCTCAAAGTATGCTTCAAATAAAACTTCAAATGAGAGAATACAAAAGTATTACAGAGGGAGTTTTCAAGGCAATTGAGCGGAGGGAAATTGGGCATGTCCTCCTTAATACAAATGAACGCTATTTATAAGAGCAAAGGGTAGCGGACTTCAAATTTTTCTTTTTACGTCCGGGGTACAAATTATTACAAGTGATTTCAAATCATGTTTACTTTGCTAAAGAGATTCCCACTACGAGGAAGGCTTTCTCAAAGTAGATTCCAACTGTCTGTCAGCAAGTCTGGATGAATTCAAATGGTCTTCACGTGGTTATCCAGTTGTATCCTTTTGAGGTGTAAAGCTACATCTGGAAAAAACTTCTTTCTACTAAGAAAAGTAGACAAATTATACAAATTTATTTTGCCAGTTGTCTGGGTCCCAACTGGTCTTCAAATCATCAAATGAATCTAGTTGTCTGGACCCAGCTAGATAGTGGTTCTGCTTGTGAGGTCAATCCATTTTGTCAGTTGTCAGGGATCATTTCCTCTTTTAGATGATCTCTTTCTCCATCCATTTTATCACCTTGTAGACGAGTTCGAGCGATGGCAGAGACTGAAGAAAGATAATCCATTAACATAGGGTCTTCAAGTAGAACATCAAAGAAAGGGATAGTTAATCTCCTGAACCAGGGGATAAAAACTTTTACATTCTTATCATAATAAACCATATTATCTTGCCACATATCTGACTGGTGGTTAACAGTGGTGGCACGATAAAATTCCAATTGTTCTACTATGGAGTGTACTGATTCAGGAACCAAATACATGGATTCAAAATCATAATTAAATATAGGCTTCATGTAACGTCGATGATCAAAGACAAATGTGGTTTTGACATCTTCAGGTTTAGAAGGATAAAAGCTGGGGATGATAGAAAGACCTTTGATGTTAACATATCTATATGTGTCCCATTTTTCTAAGCATTCCCTGATGGATTACCCAGTCCACGGCACGATGTCCAGTTATTTTTTCAAATCTTTCCTTAGGAACAATAATACAAGATACACATCCAAATTCAAGAAGTTTGGGTAGAGAGAGTTCTAGACCATCAAAGGTCTGGGTGTGCCAATACTTCATATTAATGTAGAGAGTGAGAAAGGAGTGACCTGTTACTCGGGAATCAGGTTCTCCTAGATAAGTGAAGACCCGAAAAGTAGCACCTTGAATAGGATTTTCTAATAAAGGGGCAAATTCACCAAAAAGCTTTTGGATGGCTATTTGTTCATCAACTTTTGTTTTGAGTAGAAAAGAGTAGATGACTTCTTTTACTTCGTGCAATTTTTCTGGAAATCTTCTCCAATTCTTTTGTCGTTCATCTTCTTCTTCTTTGACAAAATTTTCAATTTTCTTTTTGTCTAATTCAGTTTTTTCTTGCTGATCAAGGGAGGAAGAAAGAAAAACCAAGTGACCAGCTGGAGCTTTAAGAACATCTGAAAACCTAGCTGCATTTCGAGAGTTCTAAAGATTATCTATTAAGCACTGGTGAGTAGGACAGAGGTCAAATTCGGTTTTGAAAGAGAGATTAGAGGAAGAAGGATACTTTGGCAAGTTATATGGGCCAAGAGTAATTTCAGCTTGTTGCAGAGCCATTCCTGCAAATAAGAGATTGTTAGCAATAAACTTTTACAGTCTACTTATTACCAGTCTACTTGTTGGCTCCTCCTGTAAAGGGGTACCAACTTCAGGTTTGAATCCTGAAAATGTCCTAATATTATCTACAGTACAAGTCTCCTTTTACAAGTCTACTTGTTGACTCCACCAATGAAGGGGTATCAACTTCAGGCTTGAATCCTGAAAATATAATATTAACAGTCTACAAATTTGGCAAATGATTTTCAAGTCCGAAAGTACAAATAATTCAAATATTATTTACTTTAATAAAGATAGCATCTCTTTACTAAAGTAGATCTTCGAATCTTCAAATTGATATGTCAGGACCGCATCTTTGAGTTGTAAAGTGAAGTCCAGACAAAACCGGTTTTTGTAAAGTGAAATCTTCAAATTGGTTTTCCAGTTGTCTAGGTCCCAACTGGTCTTCAATTATTCTCTAGTTGGCAAGTAAAGCAAATTGGTCTAGCTGTCTGGGCCCAACTAGTTAATGATTCTACTAGTGCTATTAAATCTGTTTTTCTTTTGTTACTTTTGAAAAAGTAACTGGTCTAATTGTCAGGAATCATTTCTTCCTTCAAATGATCTCTTTCACCATCCATTTTATCACATTATCACCTTGAACTTTTGTTCGGGCAATTGTAGAGACTGATGAGAGATAGTCCATTAGCATGGGATCTTCCATTAAGATGTCAAAGAAGGGAATGGTCAGGCGTCTAAACCAAGGGATATTGACCTTTACATTCCTATCATAATAGACCAAATTATCTTGGCACACATCGGACTGATGATTAACAATGGTTGCTCTATAGAATTCTAATTGCTCGGCTATTGAATGAACTGGTTCTGGTAATAGATACATAGTTTCGAAGTCATAATTAAATACTGGTTTCATATAGCGTCGATGATCGACTACAAATGCAGTTTTGGCATCTTTAGGTCGAGAAGGGAAGAAGCTGGGAATGATAGAAAGGACCTTAATATTCACATAACCAAATGTATCCCATTTCCTGAGCATCCCTTGATGGATAACCCAGTCCACTACTCGATGACCAGTTATTTTCTCAAATTTTTGTTTGGGAACAGTTATGCGAGACACATAACCAAATTCAAGCAACTTAGGTAGAGAGAGTTCTAGTCCATCAAAATGTTGAGTATGCCAGTATTTCAAATTTATGCAAAGAGTAAAGATGGAGTAACCAGTGACTCTCGAATCTGGTTCTCCTACGTAAGTGAAAACACGGAAAGTAGCACTTTGTATGGGATTGTCTAATAAAGGGGCAAATTCTTGAAAGAGCTTCGGGAAGGCTATTTGCTCGACAACTTTGGTTTTGAGTAAAAAGGAATAGATGACTTCTTTTACTTCATATAATTTTTCAAGGAATTTTCTCCAATCCTTTTGCTGTTTATCTTCTTCTTCTTTGACAAATTTAGCAATTTTTTTTTGGTCTAATTCTATTTTTTCATTTTGGTCAAGTGAGGAAGAAAGGAAAACCAAATGACCTGCTAGTGCCTTTAAAACATCTGTGAATCTGTTTGAATTTCTAGAGTTCCAAAGATTGTCTATAAGACGCTGATGAGTAGGGCAAAGTTCAAATCCGGTTTTGAAAGAAAGGTTTGAGGAAGGATTATATTTTGGCAATTTATAAGGTCCAAGAGTAACTTTTGCTTGTTGTTAGGCCATTCCTGCAAATAAAAGATGATTAGCAATAATCTTTTATCATCGGTGAAGAGGTACCAGCTTCAGGTTTGAATCCTGAAAAATGTCCTAATATTATCTATATTACAAGTCTACTTTGTTGACTCCACCACTGAAGGGGTATCAACTTCAGGCTTGAATCCTGAAAACATGATATTTAACAAGCTACAAGTTTGGCAAATGTTTTTTCCAATTTGGATAACAGAACGAGAAAAGGTTTAGATTGAGGATGTTTGCTGAACAGTTTGGGTCTATTCGGAACCCCAAGTGATAGGATTCTTTTTCAAGCGATTATAAAGAGGCTTGCAAATGATTTTCAAGTTGGGAATGAAGTCTGCAACATAATTGAGACATCCTAAAAATCTCTGCGATTGAGTCATATCTCTAATCTCATCTGGAAACTTGTCTGCAAATTCAATGGATCTAGTAATAGGCTTATATAGCCCTTTATCCAAATCATGGCCTAAAAATCAAATTTTAGTGTGAAATAACTGCAATTTTCAGGCACTTACCACCAACCCATTTTTCTTGGCAATGTCAAGAAAAATATTCAAATGTTTAAAGTGGTTTTCTAATGGCTCACTAAAAATTAAGACATCATCAATATATACTATTGTGAAGCTAGTGTAAGGTGTGAATATATCATTCATTACCTTTTGAAATTCTGATGGGGCATTCTTAAGTCCAAATGGCATAACGTTCCATTCATATTGTCCAAATGGTACATTAAAGGCTGTTTTATACTTATCTTGTTCAGCTATTTGAATTTGTCAAAATCCTGATTTCAGATCAAATTTACAAGAGATCACGGATCCTCTTGTTCTTTTTAACAAATCTCTTTTGTTAAGGATTGGGTATCTAATCCATTTCAAAACTTTATTTAAAGGGTTATAGTTAATGACTAGTCTTAATCCTCAATTTTATTTTTTACTTCTATTTGTTGTAATTGATTTTCAATTCTTTTATACTTAATTTCATCTTTAAGAAAGTTAATCTGTTTAGATTTTAATCTAATACTTCCTATTGTCTTACACTTAGGCTGAGTAGGAAAAGGGAAGGTAATTCTAATATTTCCAACTTTCGTATGGACTCCTATTTGATCTACTTCAAATGGATAGATTTGAGTAATGAAGGGTGTTCCTAATATAATTTCTTCATTCAAATCTTTGACTAAGATAAAAGAGTTAGTGATGCAAAATTGTTGATGGCAAATATTAGCTTCAGACAATTTATAATTTATTTTCAATTTATCTCCTGATGCTGAGTATAACCTAGTTGAGGTTTTCTCATAGTATCTAGTAGGTATTAATCCTTCTTATATACAATTTTGATCTGCACCTGTGTCTAATAAAGCTGTTAATTTTATAACAAAATCTTTTATTCTAATGGTTATTGGTATATACCATTTCTGAAATGTTGTACATTTTATTGTTTCAATAAACTTAGTTGAATTTAAAGTTTCAATTTCATTATCACTTTCTTTTACTATGTTAGGCATTTTCAATTATAATAATTCTTCATGTAAAGAATTAATTTCTTCCGATTGTATTTGATCTATTTCTCTTAATTCCTTATTTCAGATTTAATCGGTTTTATTTCTGTTTTCAAATCTTGAAGTGTAACTTCACTTTCTTTTAGTTTTCCTTTATTCTTGAATCTCTCAAATACTTCCTTTATGCTGTAGGGTTCTATTTCTTGTTTAGGGTGGCAAAAAATAGAGTCTCTTAATTTATCTAAATATTCCTTTTTAATTTCTTGATCTTCTACTTTGTCTAATAATTCGAAGAATAATTCTTTATTTTCTTTAGATATCTTATTGAAGCTAATCATGTTAATTGTACAATCTTCGTTATTACAATTACAGATTCCTTTGAATTCACAAGTTGATCCTGAAGATTCAGATTCCCTTTCACTACTAGAAGTATTTTCTATTTCAAGAATTTCATTGTCAGGTTCAATTTCTGATTCAGATTCAATTTCGAATTCTAGATTTTCAAGTATCTTATATAATTTATCTTTTATGTTTTCATATAATTCTAATTGACTAATTTTCTTCTTTTTTGATTTTAGTTGAGGACATTTGTCTGCTCTATGTCCCTTTTTTCCACATGAATAACATTTTATGTTAGTTTTCTTTTTCTTATAACAAGTTTCTTCTTTATCTCTTCTAGATTTATTCTTTTTCACCTTTTGTTGCTTTTTAATTTTCTTTTGCTTTTTAAGGCTTTTAGAGGGAGGTTCTAATGAAGGGTATCCAAATATCTAACAAAAATTTCCTAATTCGTTCTTAGAGTCTTTATGATATTTTTCTAATTGATTCTTGATTTTCAAATCTGTACAGAGATTTAATCCAACTATATTTATACAGCTAATCAATTCTCCATATGTCATTTCATCATAAGCAATTTTATTATCATAATCTTCTTTTACTTTTTGTCTAACCTTTTCTGCAAATAAATGGGGTAATCCAGATATAAATCATTCTTTCACAAAGGCATGATGACAATCATTTCTAAACATAACTTTACTAAGAAACATATCCTTATATCATCTAAAATCATGCAATTTAATTAGTTAAGATCTCACTACTTCTATCCTAGAAGTCGTTGGGATCTCCTATAAAGTGTTTAGTAATTGCAAATAATAATCTAGTTACTGCATCAGATATGATTATTTGTTCCTCAATTTCTTGTCCATTTTCAGTTTTAATCCTGCTTACTACTTTAGTAGATTTTGTGATCTGTTTTCTATTTCCTTCGTTCAAGTAATTATCCCACCATCCTTTTAATATTCCAGTAAATCCTGCTATTAACATTCCTACTACGTCTTCATCATTTTTAGCAGTATTGGCCATTCTAAAAGCCATAGCTGCCGTTGACATTTCTTGAACCAAATTTAGAATTTGATGTTCAGTCATTCCATCTAAATTCCATTCATTCAAGTCGTTACCAGCATATGATGATGATACATTCAAATGTTTTTCTTCAAATTGTAGGTCAGGAAAAGAAGGTCTAGGATAATAATTTCTAGTTGTTGATCCTAATCGAGGCTTCTTATCAGAATATCTTATTTTACCAATAGTTTATGGTTTAACTTCTTTTTCTGAGTAAATAGTTTGGATTTTAGTTCCACTAATGCTTCCTTTTGAATTCTTTTGTTCCCTATTAATTTTATCTAATCTGAAGTTAATTTCATTTAATAATTCAGCATCTTCTTTTGATAATCTGAATTCATCCCTTTTAAAACTTATATTAGTGTTTTCTAATTCAGAAGGTCTAATTATGGGTATTTCACTTCTAGTTTTTGTGGATTTTAATTTTAGTTCTGATTTGGATTTATTATTGCTTATATTAATTACTTCATCTGCAACTTTTACTAGTAATTGGTTGGTATAATTATTTTGTTGAATTACTTTATTAATATCTTTTACTTTAGCTTTCAAACTGTCTATTTTTCCTTCTACATTAAAAGGAGAGGCTTTTAAGACTGCATTATTATGGCTAATGTTTATTTCTTTTGGTGGAGGCATTATAGATTCAATTACTTCACCACTTGTTGTGTACCATTTTTGTGCTATTACGTTTACTGATTTAGGAAATTGAAGCTGATTAGATATATTTAACCAATTAAAGAAATCAAGATGTTGTCTAATTTTTTGCTTATCATTATAATACTGTTGTCTTAATTATGTTCTTTGAGTTTCAGGTATAGTTGCAAAAAACCATTTTCTATTAATAGGATTAAGCTATTAAGAGACATTTAGAGATTGTCGATTGACATAGCTATTGGATAGAAAGAATATTTTAATATGGTTTGAATCATGTCAGACTCTAGTATAACAAACCTCTCTGATTTAGAAAATGAAAACATTAATGATCAAGAAATTAGTATTTCCTTAAATGATATAGAGAAAAAACTTGCAGGTTGGAATATACCATCCGAGAAAATTAGTAAAATTTACCATAAAGGAATATTTGACTTTACCCAAAATTATATAATTAAAACTACTGAAAATACTATCTCAATAGATCGAGAATTTGGAACTGTTCAACTAATGAACCAACATGTAACTAATTTGCATAAACAGAAAATGTTTAAGTATTGTCATATTGGATTAGTACAAGTTGCAGTTAAACCTTTGTTTACATTAGTAGGTCATAGTCAACTTGTATGCCTAATCCTTAGGGATGCTAGGTGGCTAGACTTCAACAAAAGTATAACTGATGTATTAGAATCAGATGTAAGTAATGATCCAGTCTACCTGAACTGTTACCCCAATTGTTCATTAGATTTGCATGATCCCCATTTCTTAAAAGAATAAACATTAAATTTGCAGATTAAAATTTATAATGTTGAAACTGGAACTAGAGGATTATTATTAGTTTATAGGATCTATTACAAATTAATGAAAACAACTGTAAACCCAAAAGCAATCCAAAATTCTAATCCAAATGAAACTCTCTTAGAAGAAACAAATTTTTTCAGATCTAGTAGCTTTGTACCTAGAAACCTTAAATGGAACGATGTTTTGGAAAATAAAGATCATAAATGGAATTTTGAAAGATTAAATGAAAGAAAACATGTAGAATCCAAAACATTACAAAAGATAATAGAAGCACCAGACGGTAGTATTCAACTTGAATTTAAGAAACCTACTAATTTGATCAAACACAGAAATTCTTTCTCTGAAGCATCCACTAGCTATAAATTAGAAAAATCTGAAAGTATTAGATCTAATAGATTTTCAAGTATTGATTTTAGAAAAGAAATTCCTAAACCAAACTATGAAGATACAATTAGTCAAAACTCAAGAAGTCCTACTTTATTAGAAATGGTAGATTGTAGGTTACTTGTAATCAAATCTGAGGAACAAGATTTTGAAATAGATAAAGAAATTCTAAAGAAATCTTATTTGCATCCTAAAATAAGATAAATAGAAAATGGCTTTTTACAACAATACCTGAAGATCAAAGATTAGAATTAAGAGAACAATATTATGAAGATATGCAAAAAATAAAAAGACATCTTGATTTCTTTCAATGGTTGAATATTTCTAACAAGCTTCAATTGCCTAAATCAGTAAATGTAATAGCTCAAAAATGGTATAAAACAAATGGTGAAGTAATAGAATCCGTAATGCCTCCACCAAAAGAAATTAACATTAATCATAATAATTCTGTACTAAAAGCCTCTCCCTTTAAGGTAGAAAGTAAAATAGACAATTTGGAAGTTAAAGAAAAAGATACTAATAAAGTACTTCAACAGAATAATTATACCAACCAAATATTAGTAAAAGTTGCAGATGAAGTTACTAGAATTAGTAATAATAAATCTAGACAGGAATTAAAATTAAAATCCACAAAAACCAAAAATGAAATTCCAATCATCAACCTTCTGAATTAGAAAATACTAATATAAGTTTTAATAAAAACGAGTTTAAATTATCAAAAGAAGATGTTGAAAAGCTTCATGAAATTAATATTAGGTTAGATAAGATTAATAAGGATCAACAGAATTCAAAAGCTAGTATTAGTGGAACTA
>JAOXNR010054224.1:0-12900 GCA_028571225.1 Parsonsia alboflavescens | reverse complement strand
TTGCTAAGGTGCGCTCCGGAGCGTGCCTTAATGCGTGCTCCAACCGTTACCGTAACGGAATTCTTGCTCCACTTGGTTGGCTGCATGAGCCCTGTAGCAAGAATTCCGTTACGGTAAAGGTTGGAAAGCGCATTAAGACACGCTCCGGAATACACCTTAGCAAAACTATATATATATATATATATATATATATTACTCTTTTTGTCAGTATTTATAAATCAAATTAATATTTTTTTTAATGTTTCTATTTATGGTTCTAATTAAACTGACCATAGTGGCTATTGAAAAGATAAGAGAAATAAGAATAATATGATTAAAAAATTAATAAAATATCTAATGAACTAACAATAATGACTTCTATTTAATAACAAGAAATACGGATTCGAATGACTTGTAACTAGAGATGTATATATTACCGTTCCACTCCATACGGAGTGTATTTGTATTTCGTCATGGTCAATGAGCAGTAATTCCAAATGAATCTTAGAAGTGCCTTCTTCGTAGAGTTTTGTTGCTTCATCCCCAACAACATTCAAGTGCATTTGACGTTTGTCAAAATTATCAATTTGTTCTTCCAGTTAATTTAATTTAATTAAGGGTGTATTTTTCAAGTGAGATTTTATAGTGAAAATGATGTATTAACATCCCAAAATACAAGTGGGGTTGTTGAAGTTCTGTTTCAAAGGAAGGGAGTAAAAGAATGTGATGCACCTGGATTTGTTGTCAATTTTTGAAAAGTTTCTTCTTCCTTCTTTATAAGTCGTGGTCCAGCTACGTTAATTTGTTGCAGAGTTTTTCTATATATGCGTCAAGACTATTATTCTTGGAGAGAAGCTCTACCGATCAGCGGCACTCTGCATATCACTAGTCCTTCGCATGAGTGTTGAAACCAGTTGTGAAGCTAAGTGATTTTGCAACAGGTATTAATTATGTATAACTGGAGAGGTTTCTGTCTATGGGAACAAGAAATTCTCCTGAAAATGATTTCACAGCTTTTGATTTGATAAGTTTGCACTTGCAGAATTTCCTCTTTAGAAGATGGCAAATTCTGTTGACTAGTGTTTGTAATGGCATTATAATAATTCTGCATTGTTTTGTCCTTGTCTGCCTTTTTCAGTCTTCAGATAATACTGGAAGCTCCTCACAGGATCACTGTTTTACTAGTTTTTTGTTTTTGATGGGATCCTGAAAAGCAGCATTTCCTTTTTGCAGGATTTAAGGGTAATTCATAAGTCTGCAATGGACAAACTCAAAGCACCATTCAAAGGTATTGCAGAGGATTTCAGGGGAAGACTACCTTGTTACAAGCAAGATTGGGTTGCAGGAATTCATTCAGGAATCAGGTATGGTATATTATATTTATATCTCTTCTTCTAACACCTTGAATTACAGGACAAGAAATTAGCCATGTTTGTGTTTCAATTTCTAGGATTTTAGCTCCAACAGCTTACATCTTTTTCGCCTCTGCTCTTCCTGTAATTGCCTTTGGAGAGCAACTCAGAAGGGACACAGGTAGTTTCCTTCTTCTTCCTCGTCTTCTTCTTTCCTTTTTTTGGCAAATCATATCCTGTAGTAAATTTCTTCTATTCCTTTTTGGCATATAGATGGAAGCTTAAGCACTGTGGAGACTCTAGCATCCACTGCGATTTGTGGAATCATGCACTCTATAATGGGAGGACAGCCTCTTCTCATACTGGGAGTTGCAGAACCAACTATTATTATGTATAGCTACCTCTACAAGTTTGCCAAAGACAGAGAAGAGTTAGGACAGAAACTGTTCTTGGCTTGGGCAGGATGGTACGAGGAATTTCAGATTATGGGATCAATCTCAATGTCCTTAATATGCTTCGGAAAAGTAGGAAAATCTTTGAAACTTAATTGTTTGGAAATGTGTCTTTGCAGGGTCTGTGTCTGGTCTGCTCTCTTCTTGTTTCTACTTGCAATCTTTAACGCCTGCACAGTTATAAACAGATTCACAAGAATTGCAGGGGAAACTTTTGGCATGTTAATCAGTGTTCTTTTTATCCAAGAAGCCGTTAAGGTATCCAAAAAATGTGGAAACATCTGAAATCCGTTTATATAAGTATTGATTCAATGAACTTACTTCTCAATATAGGGCATGGTTGCTGAATTTAATATTCCAAAAGCTGAGGATCCAAATCTGGATAAGTATCAATTCCAGTGGCTGTACACAAACGGGTTACTTGGGCTCATATTCTCAATTGGCCTTCTCTACAGTGCTTTGAAAAGCAGACGGGCTAGGTCCTGGTGGTATGGCACAGGTTTGTGGGCAAAGATTTGTATTTTGTTTCATTTTTTTTTCATCATTTTCTAAGGCTTGGAAGTTAAGCTTTAAGATAATGTTCAAACAGATTGCCTCAGAAGCTTCATTGCAGACTATGGAGTTCCTTTGATGGTCTTGTTATGGACAGCAATGTCTTTCAGCATTCCGGGAAAAGTTCCAACGGGTGTGCCAAGACGGCTTTTCAGCCCCCTTCCCTTTGAATCTGCTTCCATATACCACTGGACTGCAATCAAGGTTAGTTAAACAGAGAGAAATCTGCTGTTTTGAGATTTATAGTAAAAGAAATTGCTCCAAACATTTTTAAATGTTACTGCAGGACATGGCCAAAGTTCCTGCAACTTATATTTTTGCTGCAATAATCCCTGCTGTGATGATAGCTGGACTCTATTTCTTTGACCATAGTGTTGCTTCCCAGTTGGCACAGCAAAAGGAGTTCAATCTCAAGAACCCTTCAGCATATCATTATGACATGTTGTTGTTGGGATTCATGGTATCTGTTTCGGATTTCTTCTATTCTTCATCAGTATTCCCATTTTCCCTTGAAGGCTGATTAACATATTCTTTAACTTTTCACAGACTTTGCTTTGTGGGCTAATTGGGCTGCCTCCTTCTAATGGTGTACTTCCCCAATCACCTATGCATACCAAAAGCTTAGCTGTTCTTAAGAAACAGGTATTATAGAAACTTAAACAACAGGCTTATATCATTGTTAATGGCATTGCTGTCACTCTAACCAACAAGATTTTCTGCCCCGTGTGATCAGTTAATTCGGAAGAAGATGGTTGAGAGTGCCAAGGAGAGCATTAAGCAAAAAGCCAGCAACTCTGAGATTTATGGGAAGATGCAAGATGTGTTTATAGAATTGGATAGCTCTCCTATTGTAAGATTCTTACTTTAGATTAAGATCATAATAGTCCCCAAAACTTACGAAGTCTCAACTGTGGTTTTCAATCCTCATTAGGCAACTGTGGCTAAAGAGTTGGAAAACTTGAAGAAAGCAGTAATGGAGAATGAAAATGAAGGACAGAAGGAGAGGGAAGCCTTTGATCCTGAGAATCTCCTTGATCCATATTTACCTGTTCGGGTAAATGAGCAAAGACTGAGCAATCTATTGCAATCACTCCTGGTTGCAGCATCAGTATTTGCCATGCCCGTGATCAAGAAAATCCCAACATCAGTTCTCTGGGGATACTTTGCTTACATGGCCATTGAAAGCCTCCCTGGAAACCAGTTCTGGGAAAGGATTGTGCTCCTCTTCATCACCCCAGCTCGACGATACAAGTAAGTTAGTATCAATTCAAATCGAACAGCTTCCTTTCCTTTAATTGCTCAGCAGTAATATTTTATTTTTGCCAATGTATTGGAAGGGTCCTTGAGGTAGTTCATGCTTCATTTGTGGAATCAGTACCATTCAGGTGCATAGCCATCTTCACAGTCTTCCAGTTTTTGTACCTTCTTGTGTGCTTCGGAGTTACTTGGATACCTGTTGCTGGGATTCTCTTCCCAATGCCATTTTTCCTTCTTATAATCACAAGACAATATTTGCTACCAAAGCTATTTCAACCTTATCATCTTCAAGAACTTGATGCTGCTGAATATGAAGAAATTGCTGGCGCTCCTCACAGATCACTCAGCTTCTCTTTCAGGGTATGCCTTAGAACTTACTATTTTCCAGCTGCTTGAATATATGTAAATTACTACTTATAATATAATTGGTTTAATTTTCTAGGAGAATCGAGAAACCTGCATTGGAAATCAGGAAAGGGGACCTGAAATTTCTGATGCAGAGTTACTGGATGAACTAACAACCAACAGGGGAGAGATAAAACTCAGGAATTTCAGTTTCGGTGAAGAGAAACGTCCCGAGGTAAAAAAAATGCCGAAGATCAGTTCCTTTGACATGCTAAATGGGAATATAAATATATACACCCTCTGTTCGAAATTGAATGCTATATTTTCATTTTGAGTTATCTGGAAATAAATGTCTCATTTCCTATTTTAGTTAAATTTTTTTTTTAATAAATTGATATTATTAAGTATAAAAATGCAAGTCAAAATGAAATATTCAATTCAATTCCGGATGAAGCGAGTACTATTTTTCTGCTGACAGAAACATTTTCAGATCATTATTGTTATCCCCAAAACTAAAGACTCTGCCAAAAAACTATTGTGCAGGTTTTTCCAGAGAATATGCAATCAGAATGAAGGACTTGGGGATTAGCCCAGCAAGAAGATGAAAAGTGAAAACCACCATATATAATGGCTCCCTATTTCTGATGGATCATTGTATGTAAAAGGATGTTAAATGCATTTGTCCAGACATGAAAACCCAAGTTGGTGGAAAGGACATCAAATTTTAGTTCAAAGATGTACAGTAAGAGGCAGACAATAGATTTTTCCAATAAATTCCCATATCATATCTGCGATATGTTATATTGGATATTGAAACTCACCTTAATGTAGGTTTCTTTATATATTTAGGTGATCAATATATTCATCGACTATACGTAAATATATATTGAAAACCCACGTACACAATAGAATTTACTATAAATAGATATAAAGGTGCAAATTGTCCAAGTTAAAATGTAAAAGATCTAACTAAATCCCTTGAGTTCTAAAGCAATATCAATAAGGTAATAAAAAAATATAAGAAAAACAAAAGCTTCATTTGGTTCTCGGATGAGAGGAGCCCAGGAGGGGAAGCCAAAGAAGTCATTTTACTTTCTCTAACAAGAGTTATTACCATTTATTTTAATTTTATTTCTGATTCAAATACTCTTTTCGTCACTATTTACAAGTCATTAGTTGTTATTTTATTAAAATTAAGACAATATTTTTTTTCCTTTTAAAATATCTTTATTTATGATTCTAATTAAATTACTAACATTGACTAGGAAAAAGAAAGAGACAGATAAAATGAATATAGTAAAAAATCAGTAAAACAGTTAACAAACTAATAACAATAATTTATATTTAATAACAAAAAAAATAAGTTTAATTGACTTATAAATACTAACGGAGAGAGTATTCTTGTTTAATTTATTGAAAATTCGAAGGTAAATTGATAAAAAGTTATAAATATATAAAATTAATAAAGTAGTGATTCTTAAAAACTTCTTAATAAATAGGAAAAAGGCTTTTCAAACGAAATTACCCTCTCTTCCTCCAAATGCCTTTTACATACTATTTATATTTTCACCCCAATCATCACTTTCAAATACCTAAAATCTCAAGCCAAAAGAAACATGCAGCCACCACAAGACACTGGACAGGCCCAAACAGGCTGAGCTTCAAATCATACAAACCCATTTTGGGCTTTAATAAGATCTGAGCCTGCAAATCACAGAAAAGCCCATATTTAAATATCTTTAGTGTCCGTCCTATCAACCTTCTAGCTTCCCATATTAGATCTGATCCTTTGTCGTTTTCAGTAAACAGTCTACCTTAAACTGTAAAAGCGCAAAAAAGCGAAAAGCAACTCATGGAATAACTCGCCACGTGTTCATTCTTATCCACTCCACATAGTTTTCTTTTCTATAGTTTCCTTTACTCATCATCTCCATTCCTGCAACCTTCGTTCTTAAAACAAAGCTTTTCCCCTCCCTCCCCCATCGTTGTCTCCGACCAATTAAGCACCGCCAATGGCCACAACGATCGCCTCCACATTCTGCAACTTCCGCCCCTCTGCAGTTGTCTGCTCGGCTCAATCCAAGCCTAACTCGGCCAGTCAGAAGCCATCTTCTTCGTCTTCCTCCAACTGGTGGTCCCCGCTGTTCGGAATCTCCTCCGATCCTGACTACATCCAGAGTTCTGGTGACCTAAAAAAGGAACTGGTCTCTGAGACGTCTCACCAGTACGAGAAGGAAACTGGGAAGCTCAGATCCAAGTTTTCTCTCGGGTGTTTTACAGAGGAAAAAGCCAAGGAGCTTCGTAAAAAGACAATAGAGTCCTCGAATTTCCATGACATTATGTATCACTCTGCCCTTGCGTCTCGACTTGCATCCGACCTTTCTGCCCGTCAAGATCCTTGATTTGAGGTAATGATTTGTCGGATCTAAAGGTAAATTTGCTATTCCATCAATCTGTCGACTACAAATTAATATTTGGGATCATGTAATTTTTCCTTTCTTTAGAAACAAGTTTGGTTGGTGTATCGTGTATGTGATCCGAACCCTTATATTTAGTTTTACAAGTTGATGATTCGATGTATCATTCGGGAAGATGAATGCAAGTTTTCTTCTTCTTTTCTCTATAATCTACATTTTCTTGGAAAAATGTTGTTTGTAATTGAGACGGGAATATCTAATTTAGACCATACACTGGACAGTCCTTGTAAAGATGCAGTTGAGAAATTGGAAGTTCGTCAGAAGATTGTCCTGGACGGTTCTTGTTTTCACAATAACAAGATTGTCCCAGACTAAACTGCCCTGCTGTCCTGTAGTTCCCGCTTCCGATGAGTTGAAAACGGGAAGCTTGGAGATGAGAATGGGCTCTTCTATTTGTTCACTTTGGTTGTAGCCCAAACTTGTGCATAAGTTGAGATACGAAACATTTCTCTCTAGCCCAACTGAGAGCCCAATAGGTTAATGAATACAGCCCATTTAAACTATGTACCGCTCTGTTGGCTGGGACGCATTGAATCCTGCCAGTAGAAACAAGAATGAGTTCCATAATCCACATACACAAAATTATCCAGTTTTCGGCCCAATAATTCATATGATCCTAACACTCCTTCAATTTCAATTTTTTTTTCTTTTTAGTTTTTTTTTAAAATATAAATATATTTATTTATTTCTTTTTTTTTTTTTGCTTGTAAAGAAATTTCCCCCTTTATCCTAAACTATAATTAAATCCAACTTTTTTATACATAAAACCACCGTATCTCTCTTATTTTATATGTACAATTCTTCTTTCTCAGGAGAATAGTAGAATGGTGAAAAAAATGCTATTATTATAAGCAAAAAAAAAAACATGTTTCATTTCTAATCTTTCTTACTTGGTCTATTTGGGTACTATCCCCATTAAGTATTCTCTTCAAGTTGTTACATAAATGTCGAATACAGTATCTATGTTCAATTCATGGTAGGAATGAGCTTTGTTTCTTGATGGCTGAAGGATGAAGGAGTCGATTATGAAGAAAATGGTTAGTGATTCTTTTTTAATTGCAAAAACAATCCAAAACATTGAAGGGATCAAAATATCCTTCTAGATTTTGATCGATTTTATTTTTTGTCCTTAATTTTGCCTGAGATGAAGTTTTTAGGGAAAAAGACCTTTCTGGTTGAACAAAAAAAATAAAGGACCAACATCGATCCAAAATTAATCATAGGGGCTCTAAAAGTTCAATGTAAAGATTTGGGATTTACTTGAACCAAGTAAAAGAGAATATAGATGTTAAAAGTTAAAAAAAAAAAGAAGAAAGATTTAGAACCTAGATAGACAAAGTGAAAAGGAGGGACTAAACATGGAAGAGAAATGATAAAAACAGTGAAGGAATGAATATGTCTTTCTAGATTTTGACTAATTTTTATTTTTTCACTGTTGACTTTTCCGGAGACAAAGGTTTTTAGGATAAAAAGACCTTTTTGATTGAACGAAAAAAAGATAAGGGATCAATATGAGTCCAAAATTAATTATAAGAGATTGTAAAAGTTTAATATAAAGATTTGGAATCGACTTGGAGGACCAAATAAAAAAGAATAGGGACCTTAGAAGCTAAAAAATAATAATAAAAAAAAGGATCCAGATAGACCAAATAAAAAAGATTAGGGAAGAAATAGAGAATTTTCTCTAATTATAATTAGTACATTAATAATTAATCCTTTGGCTTGGAATTGAATGTCTAGAGCATTTTGACATGCATAATATTTAAAAAAATTATATGACTTAGTTCATTTTACACTTAATTATATTAATTTTTAAAATTATTTTTGTTAATTTAGGAAATCATGAACATTCAATTTTGGATAAAGAAGTATGATAAAATAACTTATAATTTGGAACAAAAGAAAATATTGGATAGAAAGAAGCGATAGTATGAGATTTCACATTTTATATATATATATATATAAGAGAAACTGCCATATAATTTTGACCTATAGTAAAATTCTTCTGGATGAGGTGCGAATGAAAGGCCAAAACTGATCCTCTCGAGTCTGAGGATATATTAATTTTTCAGAAGAAGTTGAAGCTATAACTGTCCGGCCCTCTCATCCCTTTGTCCATCTGCACATGATCTCTGGATACAAAATCCAGGAATTATTGTCGACCAAAAAAGCTTTGGGGATCAGACAGAAAGAGAGAGAGAAGACGAAGACGAAGAAGCAAAGGCCTGATTTGTATATACGTTAATTTAATATTAATAATAATTATTTTGATAATTTCTCAAGATAAAAGGAGAGCCAATTAGTTTGCACATGGCTTGCCTCCTATCAGATCTTGAATGTCCCAATCCCTACGTTTTCTAATTAAAATCTCTCCTCGTTTATTCTGCTGACACTTCACAGATCCTCTCACCTTCAAGGCAATCATTTCTTTAATTAATATCGTGTAAGGTTTTTTTTTTTTTTAAAATCGACGTAGTCCTATCATTCCAATTTAATTGTCGTTTAAAGTTTTTTCACTAATATTAAGAAAATAATAATTTTACTTATTTCAAACTGCTTTATTTGCTCATAATTACTTTGATTTATAGATTTGAAATTAGGAGTATTAAGATTGGTTGGTATAGAATTGGAAGAAATGAAATAATTAATTCACTTTTTTTTTTAAAAAAAAAGTCATAAATAAAATAGATTAATGACGGGGTAAAGAAAGAAATTCAAATCTTTTTTTTTTTTTTTGTTAATTGAAAGGTGTAAGCCATAATTAATTTGGGATAAAGCGAGTATTACATAAAAAATGTTCTGAATGATCCAAAGTCAGAATTAAACTCTGTAAATGCTACACAAAAAGGTGAAAATATTGGATACTTTCTAGTCAAAACCAAAAAAAAAAAAGAAAAATCTAAACAAAGAAAATATTGGATACATCTAAAAATTTTATTCATTGTGTCTGATGCTGTTCTTGGACTGAGTTTATTTCCTGGAAGGCCTGGTTGACATTATTATTTCGGAACTCCTTATGGCCATGGCTTAAGAAAAAGCATCTTCTTTTCAATTTGTTGTTTTAAATTAATGGAACAATTTCATATAAATGGCATTTCAAAATGACATTCTAAATTTTATCTAAAAATTTAAGTTTAATAAAAAGAGTCTAGAAGCATATTTTTTTAGATAAGTGTATCGATATTTCCTTTCAAACACCTCAACTAGCAAAAAAAAAAAGGAAAGAAAACTTGAAGTTCTCTTAAACTCTTCAACCTGCAGACAAAACTACATTACTTCTCTTCTTCCTTTTTTTATTTTTCTCCCTCGATGTATCCTAAAAGAACAGATTTTCATATTTAAATCCATGCTAAGATTTAAAATGTATGGAAGAAAGTTAGTATTCATAGAAGAAAGGGCTGTATTCATGAAGGAAAAATGAATTTTTTTTTTAAAAAAAAAATAAATAAGAAGAAGAGAGACGACGACTAGGGTTGGTTTTAAAATAAAAGTGGTAAAAGAAGGGTTTGAGTTAAATAAATATAAGAATGGTAAATAAGTAATTAAACGTGGCAAAATGGACATATTTTGTCAATCTTAAAACTTTACCCACTTTTTATTTGTCACTTTCCAAAATGTACATCGAGTGGAATTTCCACTAAATAATTAATTTTTTTATATAATGCATGAAAGAGGATGTTAAGTGCCTTTTAAGAGTAGCGTTTAGAAGTAATACTGGCAAAAATTTAACATGAAAATGATGATTTATAACAGGCTTCGGGCAGACCGGATAACAACTTCCCGGGAAATCACATGGTTTCAAATTAATATACATATGCACAGCAAATCTTTGACCTACACCAGATATAAACCTGGTAGGAGGCATTATCGGTACCATTAATTATATCTGTCTTAATTCATAATCTTGCACAACACGAAATATTCCGTCCGCGACAATTTTCAAGATATTCCTTAATCTTTAATAGAGGTCTTATTTTTTAAATTTAAAAGTATCTTTATATTTAAAATAAAGTAATTCAATTAACTTTTCAAGAACTTTTTTCCGGTAGTAGTATTTCGATTAGGGATGAGTGGTATTTATTAATTAATTAATGTTTTCCGACAGGATTGCACATGCAGTGGTTGTTTTATTTTGTGGGCGTGGCATCTCTGCATGGAGGGGAAGATGCCGATGATGCAGCATATGTTAATGAGTCTTTTGCTAGTGGCAATTGTTGCAAATTAAGTCAAAGAAGGAGGGTTTTCTTGCAAGATGAAACTCATATAAGCCCCTGCCCTCCCATGGAAGATTTCGACCAAAACACAATATCCCAGTAAGAAGAACAGGAGCTGGGTTTTCTCTCTCTTTCTTTTGAGGAATTAAAACCATGGGGAGAAGAGCACCAGTTTTACTTTTAGTGCTACTTTTCATGATTCATGTTGTCGCATCTTTATATGATGGTAAGCTTCATTATCACTACTGCAGTACGTTCTTTAGTTTAAGCAATAAAGATTACAGTGTAGTTACACCTTAATTTTTCGGTAGATTTTTGGTCTTCTATATTCAAAATCAGTTGATCCCAGAAATAGGGTAAAACCTAATAATACACACACACAATTCTCCAAAGATGTTGAAAGACTGAACTACTAGTTTGGATCCACATACGTGAAATTAAGGAAAAAGAAAAATGTATAAATAGTATTATACATCATGTAGTAATTCTTTACCAAAGATGTACTTAGATCTGGCTTTCTTCCATTCCAAGGGAACATGCATTTATTTCCCACATGAGGGACTCCTAATCATAAATAGCCCTTTTGATCTGTCCAAATTCTTGGAAACAAGAGAGATGTTACCTTACTAAACCTTTTACTCGAGCCCATGTTACGTTACTCCATTCCATACCCCATGTGATTGCCAAACAGAAACTATTCGGACATTGCCATGTGCCCCTAGTGCCTCCCTACCTTTAGGATCACAATTCTAATAAGATCCCATCAAGAAAAGAAGAAAGAAGAAAAATTATTGAATCAAAACTTATATTTTAGAGAATTAATTAATTCAATGTTCTTATACTAATCGCGTTGCAGGATTGTTACCTAATGGCAACTTCGAGCAAGGTCCAAGGTCATCCCAAATGAAAGGAACCAGAGTGATGGATCCACGTGCCATACCACATTGGGAGATCTCCGGCTTCGTGGAGTACATTAAATCCGGTCAACAACAGGGAGACATGCTCCTGGTAGTCCCCGAGGGAGCCTTCGCGGTTAGACTGGGTGACGAAGCTTCGATTAAGACCAAAGTTAAGGTTCCCAAAGGGAGGTTCTATGCCCTTTCCTTTAGTGCCGCCCGAACTTGTGCACAGGAAGAGCGATTAAACGTCTCCGTTTCGCCAAATTCAGAGCCCCATGACTGGGGAATGCTCCCAATGCAAACCATGTACAGCAGCGACGGATGGGACTCTTATTCCTGGGGATTTCTAGCACAGAATGACGAAATTGAACTTGTGTTTCATCATCCGGGAATGGAGAAGGATCCGGCTTGTGGCCCTCTCATTGATTCTGTAGCCCTCAGGACCCTGCATCTTCCTAAGTGGACAAGAGGCATGCATTGATCCCATCTCTTGAATCTTCTTTGTTTCAATTTTAATTAAATCAAAATCAATGAAAACTAACATTGATTTGTCTGTGTGATTTTGTAGGGAACATGTTGAAGAATGGAAATTTTGAAGAAGGGCCGTACATTTTCCCTAACGCGACTTGGGGTGCCCTAATTCCACCAAACATCGAGGACGACCATTCTCCGCTACCGGGATGGATGATTGAATCTCTTAAAGCCGTGAAATACATTGATTCGGATCATTTCGCGGTGCCGGAGGGGAAACGGGCTGTGGAATTAGTTGCCGGAAGAGAAAGTGCTCTCGCACAAATTGTGAGGACTGTTCCGGGGAAGGTGTACGATCTGGTATTCTCCGTCGGAGATGCGAACAACGCCTGCGAAGGCGCAATGTTGGTAGAGGCATTTGCAGGGAAGATCACGGTCCAAATACCTTATAAATCGACCGGCAAAGGTGGCTTCAAGAAGGCCAAGCTTCGATTCACGGCGGTTTCGACACGAACGAGAGTCAGATTCTTAAGCACAAATTACCACACAAAGAATGATAATTCTGGGTCTTTGTGTGGTCCGGTGATCGACAATGTTTCTTTGCTTATTGCTAGAAAACGGTAAATCAAAATATCTCAACTAGATTACTTCTGTAAGGTCGCGTAGTTGTGCGACGGAGGTGAAAGCAAGAGCTATGAGCTCTGCTCTCCCTGTTTGACGGGAGGTTTGTTAATTTTTTTTCTTTGATTTGTTTCTACACAAAATGGAGAGGGCTTTTCTGCTTTATTAGCGTCGGTTATGTATCAAAATAAAATACTACTATTACATTTTTATTAAGGGAATTATTACTTTCTTTAAAGTTAAACATATAATCTTGCTAAAAGTTTGGAGATGGTAGTAGT
>JAOXNR010054223.1:0-12901 GCA_028571225.1 Parsonsia alboflavescens | reverse complement strand
GAATTCTCTATTAAGTATTTCAATTAACTTTCAAAAAGTCAAAGTTAACAGTTAGTTGTTAAGAAATAATAAATTCTTTTATAAAAAATTATTTTTGCAAATAATTTTTATAAACTAAACTATAGAGGTACTTAATTAAATTTTACTATTTAATTAATTAATTTTTTTAAAAAAAGATAGTTGAGCATTAATTTTGATCATTAGAGACTTAACTGAAGTGCTCCATAAGATGTATTCTGTAGCACTTCATAAGGTGTGCTTCGTAGAACTCCATAGCATTACCATATATATATATATATAGATATATATATATATATATATATATATATGGTAATGTTATGGAGTTCTACGTAGCACACCTTATGAAGTTCTCCAATTAAGTCTCTAACGTTAAAAGTTAATGATTAGTTGTTAAAAATCAATAAATTCTTCTATAAAAAATTAATTTTTCAAATATTTTTTATAAACTAAATCCTAAATTATAAACTAAACCCGAGGTGATGGAGACCAAGGAGCATACATGCCATTGGAGAATTCATAGAAGATCTCCTATGAAGAACTTAGCAAAATCAATCTATTTAGCTTCAAATGTGGAGGTGGTTTTCATTTCAAGGGCAACCATATTAAAGATGAAGTCTATATAGATGATAAAGCTGCTTATGAAAAGAAGGAGATTATGTACAAGAACTTGAATTTCGAATACAAGGTTAGAAGATTAATTTTGGAGATTGTTCAAGAACTTGTGATCTCTATTGAAGATGATCTTAACAATGATTGGAAGTTCTTGTTCAAAGATCAATACCTCAAATATAAGAATAATACTTTGAAGATCAAAGAAGTAGTGATCACATTTGTACAAAGGAGGGAAGAGTTGCCTGATTCCCCAACAATCTTAGAAGAACAACCATTAAAGGATGAAGAGCAACCAAGGAATTAATTCAACCTGTTGATGATAGAAGACATCAATGAGGAGTGTACAATCAAGGAACAATCCCTTGGGGGCTTTGGGACTCAAGTTGGAGAGCCTTGAAAGGCTTGGGAAGAAGTTGGTAAGGTGCAAAACTAGTATGGTGGGGAGATGGCGCGACCAAGCACCGGATGGCACAAAAGATAAACATCCAGCACTCTGCAGTAAGAGATCCGGCATCGGACAACGGCATTGAAATTCTAGAGAATTACCGTCATCTGTTGATCCCTTTTCCAATTTTTCCCTGTTTTGGTCCCAAATGTGATCTTGACCTTTTTGAACGATTTCACTTGTTTTTAATGACTTTTCTTTATGTTTTAAGCTAGTTTAGATGGTTAAACAAGTCTCTAATCATTCCTAGGGTTTCATAGTGTTGAGACTATAAATAGTTCTCTATTTCGTAATTGGAAAAAAACTTATTCTAAAAAAACGTTTCAAACAATTGAGCGAATCCTTTTGGATTAAATACAACTTTCCTTGAGTGTTCATCTAATGGCCCTTTTAGGGTTTTTAGTGAAACTCTAGAGATCTTCAATACTTGTTGAGGGGTAATTGAGTTGAATTGGGAATTCAATCCATTAGATCATATTGTGGGACATTATGAACAACAGTTTTACCTTGAACCTCTTGTATGAAGTCTTGGGTTGATCTCAAATTAAAGTTAATGGTCAAATTCAAATTTTATTTTTTAAAAAATAATATCTTAAATAATAAAATTATTTGTTGTAAATATATTTTGTATATTATATCGTAAAAGGATAAACTAAATCCTAGGATACTGCATCAAATTTATTATTTTAAAGAAAAAAGTTAAATATTAACTTTGATTACTAAAGACATAATGGTGCACTCCGTGCACTCTGTAACATTTTATATGTGTATGTATATGGTAATGCTAACTTTATAATGGTTAAAGTATAAGTCAATTATCCTATTTTTTAAATAAAAAAATCTTTTTAAAAAATATTATTTGTAAATATATTTGATATACGAAACCTAAAAGGATAAATTATATCCTTGGGTTATTTGATCAAATTATTATTATTTTTAAATATAGTTGACCTTTAAATTTGAACATTAAAAACTTAATTGTACACTTTATAGCATTTGTGTATATATATAAATATATATAAAAAAATATATAAATAAATATAAAACTGTCAATATCTGATTTTATTCAAAAAATAAAATCTTCAATAAAATTTTTTTTATATAAATAATTTTTTTTATTATATCATAAAAGGATAAAGTAAACCCTAGGTATACTGGATCAAATATATCACCTTTTTTTAAATAAAAAAAGGTTAGTCATTAACTTTAAAAATTTAACTATGCGCTACATGTGAAGTGCACTAGTGCACTCCATATATGTATGTATTGGGTAATGCTAACTTTTTAACGGTCAAAGTTTAAATCAATTATCTTTCTTAAAAAAAAATACAAAAAATCTTTTTAAAAAAGATCATTTGTAAATATATTTCAGGTACTAAATCTAAAAGGATAAATTATATCCTAGGAGTATGTGATCAAATTATTTTTCTTAAATATAGTTGATCATTAATTTTGATTATTAGAAATTTTATTGTGAACTATATATATATATATATGAAAATGCTAAAAAGTGAAAAAGCTATTTGAGTGCTCATATTGGGCCTACTTCTTTGAGTTTTTAAAAAATGAGATCAACACATATTTGGTCAAAGTTTGATCAAGTTAATTTTTTAAAAAATGAACCCATAAACAGGAAAAATAGAAAATGGCTAAGAGTAGTTTTTTGGGCTTTTTTTTTCAATTCACAGGGCAATTTATATTTTTTATTTTCCCTTTCTTGTCCCTTTCCCATTCTCTCTTCTCCTTTTCTCCAGCCTTTGCAAGTTTCCGGTGCCTTCTAGTAAGTAGGGATGGTAAAATGACTTGACCCGATGGATATCCGAATTGACCTTACCTATTTTAAAATAGGAACAAGTATGGGTTTTAAGGGGAAGGTCTGTGCACAGATCAGGTTGGGCCTGGGGTTGGGCAGTGACTTGGCTTGACCCATTATGTTTTTATTATATATATATATATATATATATATATATATATATTTATAATATATATATAAACTCTTAACCCTAATTTTCCTCTTCCTCTCTTTCTTGCACCGCATCTCTCTTTCTCCTACTCAACTCTCTTTCTCTCTTAGCAACTTCTTTTTCCTTTCCCTCAGTCCTCTCTCTTTCTCTCTATTGCCCCCCTTATTAATTTCTCTCAGCACCGCACTATCCGCCAATTGTCACTACTACCACCCAGTCTCAGATCCATCTCTTCTTCCTCTCCTTCCCCTTTCTTTCGCATAAAATCACCTTCATCTAGTGCTAGAGATTTTTTATGAGAATCAAAGAAGAGGAAGAGAAAAGTATAGGAAAGACTGGGATCAAGACGAAACCAGAGGATAGTAATAAGGAATTTTTTGAGTTTGGCTGACTGGTGGATGGCAATTACTTACGAGAGTGGCAGAAGGTCTCTGATCATGAATCTGTGTGCAATGTTGGTTAAATCTTCATTGTTCAATTTTAATATATTTTGAATTTTTAGTGTTCAATTTTGCAATTTTATCTTCTAAATTGTTTTATTTCCTTAATTTGAATCAAGGTTTTGACATTTGACAATTCTTCAATTTCAATTTCTTGTACTTAATGTAGGATTTTGTAATCTTTGATTATTATTATTATTATTGTCAAAATGATAATTAGGGGAATTTTCTTTTTTGGTTCATCTGTGACCAGTTAGAATGGGGCAAGTCGAGCCTCGTAGTAACAGAACAGGACAGGTCACGGGCTTAGATTGAAAAACCCATGGCAGGCCTAGCTCCAGGAAAGGCAGGGTAGGTCTAGGTTTTCAAAAACCTGCCTTGACCTACCCCATTACCATCCTTACCGATAAGATCATCCATCCACCATCCTTTATTTTTTCTTTTTTTTTACCTCCTCCTTTTGTTTCTCTTTTTCTTCTTCCTCCTTTCGCCAATTTCTCCTGCAACCAATTTCTTCCCATCGCTACTTCCATCTGTCAAATTGGGGGCAATAACTACCTTAAGTTACCAAGGTTACCTTTGAGAGTTTGATCCACAATAAATGAACATGGAATTCCGATTTTGGATTGTTGTTGCATATTCAATTCCTATTGTTCTATTCCCTCAATCCCTTTTTACAAGGTGTTTGTAGCGTTTTTGTAAGGATTAATAAAAAAATTTTCTTCCTAAATTACCCCTCTAGCTTTGAAACTTAAAAAATGATTATTCCAAAAATTTCTCTTTCTCTATTAAAGACATCCCTTCATCTTTGGTGTGAGAAACTTTAAAATTTCCTAAAGCAATCCAATTAAGAAGATAATCTACAGAACCAGAACAATTATATGTTCACCAAAACCAGTACCAAAAATCTAGAAGAACTTAAAAAAGAGGAGATGAAGACAAAGAACACCTCAAAATTCACCAACTTTAAATTAAACAATCCCAGAGAAGACACTTAATACCATATAGAGAGAAAGACATCCCACCAACTTGTAATTTATCTCTCTCTCGGAAGTTCCCAAAAGTTCATAAAAATAAATTTTAAAAAAAAACCCTTCTTCCCCCCCCCCCCCCCTTTTTTTTGGTTTCAAAATTTTGCAAAACAAGGCTGCAAGCCAAAATTAAGGACCTAAAATTAAAAAGGATAGCTCGGTAGGGTGGTCTGATTGACTCACCATATTCATATACATGACTCGAATTCGGTTCCCTGTACTCGTCCAGAGATGTTTTAGGTGCCTTTTGAAACTTCCTGTGCCCCATGTCTCTCCAAAGCTTCCTGCACACCATCTCTCCAAAGCTTCCTGCGCACCATCTTTTATGCTGCGTGCAGGTGAGGCCAGTCAGAGAAATGGTGGCAGTGGTGCGAGAGGAAGAGAAGTGAATAGGAGTTTTAGTGGATGTCTGACAAAGAGGTGAAGACTAAATGAATTGAGAAAGAAAACAATAAGGAAGCGTGAGTAGGATTAAGGATAATATAGGAAGTTTATTATAAAATATCCCTAGAAGTCTGAGAACGACTTATAAAGTGGACAAACTTATACCCTTCAACGCCTTATAAAAAGGGACGAAGGGAGTATCATTTTTGTCTTTTTTACTGTGTGCTAGTTATGCTTCTTTTGACGAAACTATGACTAATAGTTTAGCATTTCATTGCAGTTTACTTATTTTTCGGTAAATATTGTCTATTTTTGAAGTCTTGGATAAAGATTTTTTTTGTCCTCATCCTTTTTATCTGTGTTTTGTTCGTACTGATTTTGTTGGCGTGAAAGATTTCGCAACTGATTTCTATGAAAAAGATGTTGGGTTTGTCAACTGACATTAATGGGAAGTTTAATGGGTTTTTAATGTTGTTAAGGTGTTTCAATACTTTTAAAAAGTATTTAAATTTTCTTATCCAAATGGTATTTTAACTCTTAAAAACATAAAAATCAACTTTTAAAAACTGGATTAAAACATATCTTTCAATTCCTTAAAATTGGACCTTTGTCCAAATAGGCTCATTAAGTCTCCAACAATCTAACGATCACCTGTTAACTCAATTGTCTTTTCATTAAAAAAATAATAAAATTTTTTAAGTACCTATAGGATTTAGTTTGTAAAATATATCTAAAATATAATTTTTGATAGAATAATTTTTTTTAAAATATTGACTTAACAGTTGACCGTTAGAGACTTAACAAGAGTACTCTATAGTAATACTTTTTTCTCTTTTTTTTGCTAGAACCACAACATTATTGTGTAATATATATATATAAATATAAATACATAAATATATATATATATATATATAGATATATATTTATATTTATACACACACATGTATGAAAATGCTATGGTGAAGCAACAAAAATCACCTTATAGAGTGTTTTGGTTAAGTTTCTAATAGTCAACTATTGTTTTTCTTCTTTTTCTTCTTCTTCTTCAAAAAATGATCAAGTAATAATAGGATTTAGTTTATAAAATATAACTAATTTTTTATAGAACAATTGATTTGTTCTTGAAAAAAAAAAAAGACAGTTGACTTAATAATTGATTGTTAAAGACTTAAAAAACCAACTTCACAAGGTGAGGTTCATTGCTCACTATATCTAATGGGAGAAATGGGTATGCCTCGGATGAACCGACCCAAGCCCCGCCCAAATACTTAAAAGTTTGAATCACAAGTCTAGAGGAAAGGTGAGCAGTGACCTCCACCCACCAACTTCCCAGGTCACTGACCTTAAAATGAGCTTAGGAGAGCTCTCATCAGATCGTGACCTTCGACCCATTGAGCTCCAATCCATCTCATAAGTCTTCTATGTCACGACTAAATGTCTGTGACTTTCAATAGACTCTATCAACCTATAAATCACTCATCACTCTAAATGGGATAGTTTAGACCTTCTGCATTTACAAGTAGGTCGTGAAGTTGGTTTAAAGGTCGTGAACGATCTTGTAGCTCTCGACTTAAGGCATGCATGGCAAGGTATCCCAATTTAGGGAAACTTTACTATTCTAGGAGCAATTGGTAGGATATAATCTCACAATTGTTCTAATTGCTTCCTATCATGTGATAGAAGAGTCACAATTAAAGAAGGTAACCAATTATTCGATATATATGATTGAATCACACATTATTCACAAACAGATTGAGCGAATTTACTGAAAGATTACTCTCTCGGAATATTGACTTAGGCATCGGAGCTATCCCCAGGGCGATAGCCCACTTCGGTGATTTGATAATTTTCCATTTTAGGTAGTGGTTACAGGTGCCATCACAGTTTGGGGTGACCCAAAGATCGTTTTTGAGCTCCTTCACTTCTGGTGCCGTATGTGGGAAGACATTCTAAAGCCTAGCCTTCTCCCAAATTCACAAAACAAAACAAAAAAACAAATAAGTATTGTGACCCGATAGCAACCAACGTGTGTTCAGCCTCGATGCCGTGGCAGGCAGCCTAGTAGAACGCAATTAAGGCACTGGAGAAATAGTACTAGAAGACCTGATCCCAATGGAGGACAATAACAATAATTCGGGCCTAACACATCAACAGGAACAACTGAGACTGGCACGGTTCAGATCATCCCAGAAGGATCTTGGTGAACCACAAACCTGCGCGTGAAATTAGGGATCAGGAACACCTTAATTATAAAGATAATGGCGATAACCCTAGATCACAGAGATTAGGAGGAAGTCAGGTGTCCATCCCAGCCAACCTCTTAGAACACATGGTGGTCGCCCTAGAAGGAATCTCGAGTAGAAGAGATTACATATCAATGGGGCATATTCCTGTTCCATCTTAGAGGGAAACACAACTACCTCGAGTTCAAGGGGGTTGCACACAGCCTAATCAACCCTACCTTTAGAAATAAGAAATGAATAATGTGGGAGGTCGGGAGACAGACCGAGCACGGCAAAGATCATAAGGCAAAAGAGTCTCACCTGTGGTCGACTTGAAAGAAACCCTAAGCAATGGAAGGGGTTATGACCTGAGAGACAGACTCAACCGAGCCAATCATTTCACGAGGTCAATGACAAAGAACTAGTCCTGACAAGTAGGGGAGCTCTCTGAGAACTAATCTTGGAGGAAGGATACCTCACCAACGTAGCCTGATCGAAAGGATAGGCAGCGATGCTTGATGGGTAGCCCCGAATCCACTAAGGAGAGTGACTGTCCCAACAAATCAGGAGAAGAATGGAAACCAAGAGATATAGAGTTGTGTGGACCTATCAGAACCTTCACCATTTGTCCACAGTATCAGAACTGCTTGAATGCCTCGAGGATTCAAAGCACCACAAGTTGAGGAGGAGTATGATGGCACAGGGGAACCTCTACAACATATAGATGCATACGTCTAATATATGGAAATATTTGAATACCCTGATCATGTCGAATACTACGTTTTTCGGTCCACGATGACTAAGAAAACGTAGTCCTGGTTCAAAGCAATTCTAGAAGCAAGTATCTCGAGCTGGACACAATTGAAGGAGTTGTTCCTGAAGAACTATTAGAGTACTAAAACGTGTGAAAAAGACATCAATGATATGTTTAATATCAAACAGAAGTTTGGTGAGAGCACAAGTTATTACGTTTTAACTACTAGGCAGTGGAAATTGAGCAGAAAAATTATGCTATCTACATCACTGCCTTTAAACAAGGATTGTAATGGGGGTATGTAAATCTTAGGTTGGCGGAAGAGCGAATAAAGACCATCATGGAGCTACAAACACTCCCTGAGAAGTTAATAAAGGCTGAAGAAACGACGATTCAAAAGAAGAATCTTGGATTTGCCTTGGCTACTAGGGCGACCAAAAAGCCCACAGTCATCAAAGCAATTCAGGAAGGATCCTCATTCAAAAGGAGGACCTTCGGATATGAAAAGAAAGTCCATTCCTGCCCTAGTGACAACTCCCTTAACGATCTCGTTGGTAGAAATACTAGTGATCATGTAAAAAAAAGGTCTACTTAGACCACCAAGACCACTCAACACTTCTCTGGCTAAGAAGGACACGGCGAAGTTCTGTCACTACCACAAGGATCATGGCCACTCTACATAGGATTGCTTTGACCTCAAAGGGGAAATTGATAGGCTAGTGAAAGTGGGCCACTTGCAAGAATTCCTGGCTAGGAACACAAGTCCTTCAAATCCATCTTTTACAGCTGCACACAATTGGCGACCTCCTGTCGGAGAGATAATAGCCATTGAAAGGAGGTTGAAGTGATCACGAGAAGGAGATTTATACGCCTTAACGGTGTCATTCTAGATTGGAGATTTCTTGGTATGCAAGATACTGGCTGACATCAGAAATGTAATGATTGTCTTGTACAAAAAGGAGTTTGATCAAATGGGGATAGATAAGAGCTTATTGGTAAAGTCAGATACTGCCTTGATCAGCTTTAATGGCAGCATGACCTATGCAGAGGGGATTCTATGGGTTCCAAATACTGTCTATGTGGATGGCAAGGGGGTCACAAAGGTCATGGACTGGTTAGTGGTATATGCACTAGGAACTTACAATGCAATTCTTGGAAGGAAACGGGTCATGGACCTAAAAGCAAAAATTTCCTTGTTGAACTACTGAATGAGGATCCTAGTCGAAGAAGCCAGGGTCCTCCTAGAGGGAGATAGACAGACAACCGCGGTATGTTACCTCGCTAAAGGGGATGCTAAGATCTCAGCAATGCCTAAGCAGGAGGATTTCATCTACCTTCTTAAGGGTAATGATGAGATCAGAATCTAGGCTGCTAGTAAAGTAGAAAAAGTTTTTCTCAACTTGGAATTCCGTAAAAAAGGGATAAAGATAAGTGAACTTTTACCTTCCAAGATTAAAGGAAAGCTTGTTGACTCCCTTCAGGAATACCTAAAGGTCTTCACCTTGCGACCTCGAAGGAATAGACAAAAGGATAGCAGTCGGGCTTAAAGAAAAGAATTTTAGCTCCAGAATGAAATGAAGTCATAGCTCGATAAGTCTAAGCTCTTCTTGACGATGGAATTTTGGAAGAGGTTGTGCACCCAGAATGGCTTGCCAATATAGTGGTTGTGCCAAAAAGGAGGGAAAGTGGAGAATGTGTGTGGATTTCTCCACACTGAATAAATATTGTTAAAAAGATTAATATCCACTCCCAAGCATTGATTAGACGGTAGACTCAACGGCTGGTTGCCAATGGCTATGTTTCTTCAATGCCTACAAGGGTATCACCAAATTCCAATGGTGTTGGAAGACATGGAGAAGACCTCATTTATCATAGAGGTCCAGACTTACTGTTATACCAAAATGCTGTTTGGTTTAAAGAATGTAGGGTTGGAATTCCAACGAGCCATGCATAAGGTTTGCAAGAAGCAGCTCGGGAGGAATATTGAGGTCTATGTGGACGACATGGTAGTTGAGTCCAAAACCTCAGAAGACTTCATCGAAGATATAAGGGAGACTTTCTAGATGCTAAAAGCTACCGGCATGAAGCTCAACCCTGAAAAGTGTACCTTTGGGGTTTCGGTATCAAAATTCCTTGGTTTCATGATATCAAAACGAGGCATTGATGCTAATCTTGATAAAATAAAATCACTCCTGTACAGGGAACCTCCCAGGAGTATCAAGGAAGTTTAGAGTTTAACAGGTAAAATAGTAGCTTTGGGACTCTTCATCAGCAAGATGGCTAACAAAGGAGAAACGTTTTATGATGTCCTGAAGAAGCCCAAAGATTTCCAGTGGACAGAGGATTTTCAAATAGCTTTCGGAAGATTGAAGGAATTTTTCGAAAAATTCCCACAACTTGTCTCCCCGAGGTTGGGAGAGGAGATTTTGATGTACTTAACTGGAACACAGAAGGCAGTCAGCTCGGTAGGTCTAGTAGAAAGGTCAGGTTTACAATTTTCAGTATATTATATAAGCCATTTGCTTTGAGGACCTGAAATTAGATATACAAACCTTGAAAAATTCTTGTACTTGATTGCTATTACTTCAATGAAGCTTCATCCCTATTTTGAAGCTTACCCAACAAGAGTATTAACTAATCTACCACTAAAATGAAGTGGTCGCTCAAAATATCAAGATATCAGATTAATTTTGAGCCAAGGAAAGCTATCAAAACTCAAGCTCTCTCAGACTTCATAGAAGAATGCACAAGAGTTCCACTCGAGCTCACAAGCACTTGTGAAATTAATATCTAGACCATGTACACAGATTGTGTAGCCCTGAGGGAGTCAGAATCCCTTACTCTTGAAGTACAACTTCCCAACTTTGAATAATGAATCCCAATATGAAGCTCTCTTAACAGATCTCAAGCTTATCAGAGCTCTAAAAGTGCAAAAATTGCATGCTAAAACTGATTCACATGTTATAGCCAGCCTGGTCGTTGGAGAACACC
The DNA here is from genome assembly GCA_028571225.1 of Parsonsia alboflavescens. Classification (NCBI taxonomy): domain Eukaryota; kingdom Viridiplantae; phylum Streptophyta; class Magnoliopsida; order Gentianales; family Apocynaceae; genus Parsonsia; species Parsonsia alboflavescens. The sequence goes on along the minus strand of JAOXNR010054223.1, from coordinate 2,037 downwards.
AAGCTAGGGAAGAAAATATGATTATATATCTCAAATGAGAAAGAGATATAACATCAAAACTTGAGTATTTCCTTATTGAGCAAATACCTAGAGAGCAAAATTTAGAAGTAGAAGCATGATCTAAAGTCTACCAGGAGCTCGTAGGGACAAAAGTCAAGCAATTGGTCGAACAGTTATACTCTCCCAGCATAAACCAAGAAGAGAACTTGGTCATAGAAGATCAGGCAGACTAGAGACACCCAATCTACAAATTCCTTAAAGAGGACTACCTTCCCCAAGATGACAAAGAAGCTTGCAAAATACGAAAATAAACTCCTCGTTATGTCCTGATAGGAGATGATGAGGTGTACGTGAGGTTGTATACTTGGTCGTTACTCAAATGCCTAAGCAAGAGAGAGGGAGAATATGTCATTGAAGAGGTACATAGTGGAATTATGTGGATCACACATAGGAGCAAAACCATTGCAAAGAAGATACTAAGGACTTATTATTACTGGCCTTCTATGAATTCAGATATTGAAAAGGTCATACAAAAATGCACGAGCTGCTAATTGCATGGAAATAGGTCTCACGTACCTAAAGCAAAGTATCTATCCATCGGCACGTCAGTCACATTTGACTTCTGGGGTATTGACATATTGGGGAATTTCCCAAAAGGAGTAGGTGTGTCCAATTCCTAATTGTGGTTGTTGAATACTTCACTAGATGGATTGAAGCGGAACCAATGTCAATAATTTCCTCGCTAAAAGTACAATCCTTCATATGGAGAAATATTGTATGCAGATTCATGGTTCCCCGAGCTATCATCTCAAACAATGGAAGGTAGTTTATAGGAGAACCATTCAAGACTTTCTGTGAAAACTTGAATATGGAACAAAGGTTGACCTCCTTAGCCCAACCTCAGGCAAATGGATTGGCTGACGTCATAAATAAGACCATTCTGGAAGGTCTCAAGAAAAGGCTTACGGAGCTTGAGAAGGAAGGTCGATAACCTTCTTGGCCAGAAGAAATTCCAAGCATCCTATGGGCATACAGAACCACACATAGGAAAGCGACTGGAGAAACACCATTCAATCTATGTTTTGGTGCTTAAGCCATAAGACCAGTAGAGGTCGAAATGAAGTCCTTGAGATTGACTGAATATGATTTAGTCTTAAATGAGGGGGAGAGAAGTTCAGACCTCGACCTCTTTGAAGAAGTCATAAATAAAGCTATGGAAACTGATAGAAGATATAAACAACAAGTCACAAATTTTTTCAACAAGAAGGTGAAAGAAAAGCATTTCATAGTTGGGGAATTGGTCCTCAAGAGGTCGGATGTTAGAAAGCAAGGACAACTGACAAAGTTGCAAGAAAGTTGGGAAGGACCTTACATAATCTAAGAAGTTCACAAAGGAAGGCAACTCCTAAGACCTTTGAACATTTGTCATCTAAGGAAATTCTATGCCTAAAGCTTTCTAGACCTTGCAAGATCATTATATAGCTTAGGATATTATCTGAAGGAGCTCATTGAGTAGCAGGAAACCTCAGCAACATCTTTAGTTTTTGTCTGTGCAAATTACATATCATATTTCAGAGGTATAAATAAAAGTTAAGTTTGCAATGCTTATTGAGATCTTAACTCTTCTTATTTTCCTAAGTTTCATAGCCAATCAAGATTGTTATGCAAGTTTTAAGTGTTGGAGCAAAAGCGGGACAATGAGAGAAAATTGGTTGATATAAAGGAAGAGGTCACAAACAAACCTCTCAAAACATTCAACACAAAGAGAAGAAAAAAGTGTTGGGATTTATGCCCAAAAAGGCTATCATTTTCTGAGAAAAAGTGTAAAATACTATAATCCAAATAAGTAATTTTTTACATATTAGCATAATATGCAATAAGGTCCACATTGATTTAAATAGGTGATCTATGTGTTGGGACCTTCAGCATAGTAAGGTCCGGATCACCGGAAGTTTAAATAATGAGGAATTAGTTCTTGGCCGATTAATGGAATTGGGCATTCCATTGAACAAAGGTCATAACACATTAGTCTCCTTT
>JAOXNR010054222.1:0-12901 GCA_028571225.1 Parsonsia alboflavescens | reverse complement strand
ATTAATTTGGACTTAGGTCCATGAGATTAATTATTTAATGGGTTAAGAATAAAAATAAATATTGGGCTTTAATTAAAAGGCCAAAATAATTATGTTGGGTTCATGATCCAATGAATAATTATTAGACCTTTAGTTAAATAAAAGGATTGTTAGGCCGGTGGGCTCTTGGCCCAAAGAAAACCCATATTTCTAATTTAGTAATTTAAAGGATTATTTATTAATCCTGTAACAACCAGAAGAAATACAATCATTCCGAAACCCTAAAAAAAATGAACAAATGTAATTTTTCTCTCTACAGAAAAATTACAGAATGTCTGTTTTCTTCCACTCCACTCACAGAGTTTCTAAGATCTTTTGCATAGTAGATCAATACATCCAGATCCATTCCGAAGGACAAGATCTCCACATCTTCATTCCAGTTATCGTTTTCAATCTCCAATGTGAGAATTTTTTTTTAAAATCCTGGGACTCTGGATTCGTTTCCTCTTGGATTCGGGATCCGGTTCCCCTTCAGCCTTGGCAGGTCATCTACCAGAACACAACTGCACACTGGTGAAACAATGCCTAGCAGCCGTCAATAGTAATCCACCTTCTAGCACACAGCAGGATCACAGGAGCCGACACCGTCTAGTCCATCCCTATCAACCCAATGCCTATGCAAGAAAGGCCATAACATAGACACACTGGTCCTACTGTCAATAGCAATGCTTCCAAACCACAGAGATCTAGGACAACACGGATGTCAGTTTCAGAATCTCTCCCGGAACGAATGGTGGCGACTATAGAAAGAGTTTCCAGCAGACTAGATTATGTATTTACTAAACGCACTCCAGAGCCCTCCCGGAGGGATTCACAGCCACCCAGAGGCCCAGCTAGATGCACCCGGCTAAGTCGGCTTCAACCTTCAGAGACAAGGACCGACCCCCTACAAAACAAGGTAGGTCGAGAAGTAGGTCAAGCAAAAGAGAGGTCATAAAGAAGAAGAACTCAACCTATAACCAACCTCTGAGAAACCCTCAACCATGAAAGGGGTTACGACCTGAGAGACAGGCTCAATCAAGCTGCCACCTCATGGAGCCATTGGTAGAATACAGACTCTAAAGAGCAGGGGAGCTCGCTACGAACTCGTCCGACAGCAAGGATGCCACCTCGTCATGGCCCGATCGAAATGACAGGCAAAAACGCTCGAGGGGTAGCCCCCAATCCATCGCGGAGAGCAACTACCCCTCTCAATAAGGAACTACAAAGCACTATGAACCTTATCGAGCCTTCGCCATTTGTCCATAGCATCTGAACAGCAAGGATGCCATTAGGCTTCAAAGCTCCACAACTGAAGAAAAAATATGATGGTATTAGGGAACCTCAGCAGCACATTGATGAATACGTCTCCAACATGGAGATATACAAGCATCCTAACCATGTCAAGCGCAAAGCCTTTCGATCAACATTGACCAAAAAGGCCCAGTCCTGGCTCAAGGGCATTCTTTATTCAAGCATCTCAATCTAGACACAGTTGAAGGAGCTATTTTTGAAGAACTACCAAAGCAGAACGAGATGCGAAAAAGATATGAATGACCTCTTCCTCATAAAATAGAAGGTCGATGAGAGCACCCGAAGCTATTATAGTCGTTTGAATGACGAAGCAGTGGAGTTCGAACAGAAAAATGACGCCATCTATATCACTGCCTTCAAGCAAGGGTTGCAAGAGGGGTACGTAGCCCTCTAAATAGCAGTGGAACTAGTAAAAACAATCAAGGAGCTTCAAATGCTCCTCGAAAAATTAATCAAGGCTGAAGAAACAGTGGTCCAAATAAAGAACCCTGGCTTCACCTCAGCCACAGAAAGCCTTCCTCAACCCCAAATTCCCTAAGAAAGGGATCAAGATTGGAGAGCTCTTACCTCCAAAAATCAAAGGGAAACTAGTAGATTCCCTTGAAGAAAGCTTGAAGGTCTTCACCTAGCAGCCCAGCAACCTCAAGGGGGTCGTTCGAACAATTATTGAGCATAGGGTCGGGGAGGCCAGGAGTCAAACCGGTGAAACAAAAGAAAAGGACCTTCACCCCCAAGGGCAATGAATTCGTAGCTCGAGAAGTCCAAGCTCTTCTCGATGCTGGTATTCTTTAAGAAGTGGTATACCCTGAATGGCTGGCCAACCCAGTTGTAGTCTTGAAGAAGGAAGGGACATGGAGGATGCGTGGACTTCAAAACACTCAACAAGTACTACCAGAAGGACTCCTACCCTCTTCCCAACATAGACCAGATGGTGGACTCAACAGTTGGGTACCAATATCTATGTTTCCTAAATCCCTATGGCCATTGAGGACATCGAGAAAACCTCCTTCATCACAGAGGTCAGGACCTATTGCTACACCATGATTCCCTTCGACTTGAAAAACGCAGGAGCTGAATTCCAATAGACAATGCACAAGGTTTTCAAGAAACAGCTAGGGCGGAACAATGAGGTCTATGTAGATGACATAGTGATTAAGTCCAAGACCTCAGAAGATTTTATCGAGGACATCATGGAAACTTTTCATGCCCTGAAAGCTACTCACATAAAGCTTAATCCAGAGAAATGCACCTTCAGAGTTTCAACAGGTAAATTCCTCTGTTTCATGATCTTACAGAGAGGCATTGATGCCTACTAGACAAGATCAAAACCTTGCTGGATATGGAACCTAAAAGAAACCTCAAAGAGGTGGTAGGAAAGATGGCGGCTCTTGGGAGCTTTATTAACAAAATGGCGGACAAAAGAGAGAAATTCTATGACGCCATCAAGAAGTCGAACGACTTCCAGTGAACTGAAGATTGCCAAACTGCATTTCTCATACTGAAGGACTTCCTAGGAAAGCCCCCTCAGCTAGTCTCTCCAAGGATAGGTAAGGAAATTTGCATGTACCTAACCACAACTGAGAAGGTAATCAGCTCAATCCTATTAGTAGAACAGTCAGGTTAACAGTTCCCTGTCTACTATGTTAGTCATTTATTTCGAGTTCCAAAGATTCAATATTCCAACCTCAACAAATTCTTGTACCTCATCATTATTACCTCAAGGAAATTAAAGCCATATTTTGAAGCTTACAATGTAAGAATCTAAACCAACCTAAAACTGAAGGAAGCTCTAGCAAAGCCTGAACTATCAGGTAGAACAATGATGTGGTCCCTCTAGTTCTCAGGTTATCATGTCAACTTTAAGCCAAGGAAGGCCATCAAAGCTCAAGCTTTCTTAGACTTCGTAGAAGAGTGTACCAGAGCTCCACTAGAGCTCGCCATCCCCTGTGAGGATAGTATCTGGACTACGTGTACGAATGGTTCCATGGAGAAAGAGAATTCAGGTGCGGGAATTGTGCTGAACAACCTTGAGGGAGTGAGAATCCCTTACTCAGTGAAGTACAACTTCCCAACCTTGAATAACAAATGCGAGTATGAAGCTCTCTTAGTAGGTCTAAAACTTATACAAGTTCTCAAAGTGCAGAAACTGCATGTCAAAACAGAGTCAAGGGTCATAGCCAACCAAGTTGCTAGTGAATACGAAGCCAGAGAAGACCACATGATCAAATATCTCAGAAGAGTAATTGATATGGTATCTAAGCTTGACTACTTCCTAATCGAGCAAATTCCCAGAGAGCAAACTTTAAAAGTAGACACACTGTCCAAAGTATACCGAGAGGTAGTTGGAACGAATGTCGAGCTCCTCATAAAACAACTGCACTCTCCTAGCTTAGCTCAAGAAGAGAGTTTGGTTATTGAGGATCAAGCAGATTGGAGATATCCAATCCACAAATTCCTTAAACATGGCGACCTCCCGCAAGATCCAAAAGATGCTCGCCAAGTGTGGAGATGGGTACCTCGCTACATCCAAATAGGAGATGACGAGGTATACAGAAGGTCATACACTTGGCCCATGCTCAAATGCTTAAGCAATGGAGAAGGACAGTATGTCATCGAAGAGGTACACAATGGAATATGTGGATCACACATAGGAGCTAAAACCACTACCAAGAAAATCCTAAGGACAAGATATTATTGGCCCTCAATCAAAGATTGAGGAGGTCATACAAATGTGCGCGAGCTGCCAATTACACGGAAACAAATCACACCTACCACCCACTAAGTACCAATTAATCAACACATTAGTACCTTTTGATATATGGGGCATTGATATCCTGGGACCATTCCCAAAAGGAGTGGCAGGTGTAAAGTTCCTCATAGTTGCCGTGGAGTATTTCACCCAATGGGTTGAAGCGGAACCAATGGCAGTCATTTCATCACCGAAAGTTTAGTCATTCGTATGGAGGAACATTGTTTGAGAAATTTGGCATTCCTCGAGATATCGTATCCGACAATGGACGAAAATTCATTGGCGACGCATTCAAGACCTTCTGCGAAAATCTCAACATTAAATAGAGGCTGACCTTTGTAGCTGATCCCCAAGCTAATAGCTTGGCTGAGGTCACAAACAGGACCATTCTGGAAGCACTTAAGAAGAGACTCATCGGGCTCGAGAAAGAAGGTCGAAAAACTGATTAGCTAGATAAGGTCTCAAGTATATTACGGGCATACAGAACCACAACAAGAAAGGGTACTAGAGAAACGCCATTTAGCGTGTGCTTTGGAGCAGAGGCAATAATGCCAGTTGTGGTTTTAATTACCTCTTTAGGATTGACCGAATACAATTCAGTCTTAAACAAGGGGGAAAGAAGGGCAGACCTCGGCCTGCTCAAAAAGGTCAAGAACAAAGCAATGGAAGCAGATAGAACTTACAAAAGATAGGTAACAAATTTTTTCAATAAAAGAGTGAAAGAAAGACATTTCACAGTTGGAGAAATGGTCCTCAAAAGATCAGATGTCAGCAAACAAGGCAACTGACCAAGCTGCACGAAAGTTGGGAAGGACCTTACATAATCAAAGAAGTACACAAAGGAGGAAGCTACAAGCTTGCTGACCTTGAAGGAAGGCAACTACTAATGCCTTAGAATGCATGCCATCTATAGAAGTTTAATGCCTAGAGGACATCTAAGACGTTGCAGACCTCACCGAATCGTCAATTAAGCCTGGGAGAACCTGTTTAAAGGACCTCACCAAGCACAATAGCGACCTCAACAATTCAGATTCAACAAAGCAAAGATTAAAGCTAAGTTTTTAAGGCTTATGTATATATTTTGCCAACTTGGTTGCTATTATGCCAAAACAAGTTCAAATATATTACATAAATGCTGAATAGTTGCAAATATGAAGCAAGTATGAAAGCAGTTGTATAAAAGAAAGGAAAAAAACACAAAACGCCACAAATAGACATTTGTAGAATATTCATTGTACTTGTGAAAAATAAAGAGTTAAAAGTAATAAACTAGAGGAAGCTTGGGACTATTTTCTAGAATGTCGCACGAGTTGCACATCATCCTCATCTTCCTCTTCTCTGGTTGTGAGCCGTAAGGTTGGTCGAAGGGGCTGCATCTAAACTTCCTATTAGACAAGCCAACAACATGGTCAGATAAAGTAACTTTGGGAGCAAGGAGGAAAACTGGGAAAAGGTCAAGTACCTTCCTCGAAATAATCATTCATAAGCTAAGGAAACATCTTGTCAAAAGCATTTGTGCCCAATAGTGAAGAAATACCTTCAGGAGACACCATACCTCAAAGGTTGATGTCCAGGATCTCCTCGACCTTGGGGGTAGCCTCAACAAGAGCTTTCCCCTTTTGCGTTGGGCCTTCAATATCTTGGCCAACTTCAGTCAAGGTCTCAGCAGCAATGACCTCTTCAAGAGAAGGATGTTTTTGGCTTTCCTACTGCCAGGGGAGTGGGGCAGCCAGCTCCAAATGATAAAAATTAGCATCAAAATCGGAGTTAGTCCTCATCCCTGAATTGAGCCCCTTAAGGTCATCCACCACCTCAGCATACAGGGAGATCACCTAGGGCCTCAACAGAGATTGTGCATGCTCCTAGAAAGCAGGGACTTCCTCTAGCCTTTCCAGCACCAAGCAGGCTCCCTCATCGCAGAGCCCCTGGAGTTCATCCAACATAGCCTCGAGCATCTTGATATGCTCCTCCTGCTCGGTTGCCTTTTTCTCAGCAGTGTCCAAAACCTTGGAGATGGGGAGTGTCTAATTCCTGATTGTTACTATAATGTACTTCACTAGATGGGTGGAAGCAAAACCAATGGCAGTGATTTCCTCACCCAAGGTATAGTCCTTCGCCTGGAGAAATATTGTTTGTAGGTTCGGGATTCCTCGAGCTATCATCTCAAACAATGGAAGGCAATTCAGAGGCCCATTCAAGACTTTCTATGAAAATTTGAACATAGAATAGAGATTTCCTTCCATAGCTCATCCCCGGGCAAACGGGTTGGCTGAAGTTACAAATAGAATTATTCTGGAAGGGCTCAAGAAAAGACTTACTGAGCTCGAGAAAGAAGTTTGAAAGCCTTCTAGGCCAGAAGAAATTCCAAGCATCCGATGGGTATACAAAACCACGACCAGGAAAGCTATTGGAGAAACACCATTCAGTCTATGTTTTGGTGCAGAAGTTGTAATGAGAGGGAGAGAAAGGCGGGAATCGACCTCCTTGAAGAAGTCAGAAATAAAGCTATGGAAGTTGATAAGAGGTATAAAAGGCAAGTTACAAATTTTTTCAATAAGAAGGTGAAAGAAAGGCATTTTACAATTGGAGAAATGGTCCTTAAGAGGTCGAATGTCTGAAAACAAACACAACTGGAAAAGTTACAAGAAAGTTGGGAATGACCTTACATAGTCCAAGAAGTCCACAAAGGAGGAAGCTATAGGCTCGCGATCTCAAAGAAAGGCAACTCCTAAGACCTTGGAGTGTGTGCCAATGAAAGAAATTCTATGCTTAGAGGCTTTCCAAGATTCTACAATCTGGGCAAACTCGTCGAAAGGAACTTGTAAAAAGGAGCTCATTCAGACCCGAGCCCATCGAAAGGAGCTTGCCAATTGACAAGGAAGCCTTAGCCATCTCCTCTATTTTGTTTGAGCAAAGTGCAGGTCAAATATCAGAAGTATAAATAAAAGATAAGCTTGCAAAATTCATTCAGACCTTGTTTCAATTTATTTACTTAAGTTCCAGAGCCAGTTCAGATTACTATGCAAGTGTTAAGTGTTGAGGAAAAAACAACAAAGACATTTAGATAAATTGGTGATTCATAAAATAAAAAAGTATTTGGTACAAGACCAGAAATATAAGCTCGAAGGGATCCTATTCTATTACAAAGTTAATCTTCTTCATCATCGTCCCCGGGAAGTTCCAGTGAGCTCAGCAGTGCCTTCACCTCCATAGCTAGTCCTCGATTGGCAGCATCAGAGGGACATGCAAGGTAATAGCTAACATTTGTAAATGGAGGTCTACCCAAGGATAGATGAGTAGCTCAAAAAAGATAGAGTACCTCATTAAAATCAACATGCTGAGGGTGAAGGGGATAATGTGTAATTAAATCTCCATAGCCATGGAGAATTGTAAATTCAGGACCAGCAAAAGCCCTAGGAGGGACATCATGAACCACCCTCTCAAGGACCTCAGCCTCAACAGGTGCATCCACAGGCCTTTTCCTCTCCTCAGAAGGGCCTTCGTTAACTTGACTACCACCGCCAAGGTCTTGACGGTAACGACCTCATCCTTGGAAGAGAAATAACCAACTCCGAAGGGTACAAATGAGCCTTTAGAGTAGTATCGGTCTTGGTTTCTCCATTGAGCATACAACCCTATCATCTAAGGTCACAGTAAGGACTTCACATATGCCTGGAAAGCTAGGATCCCTTCGAGTTTGGCTAGAGATAAACTGTCGTCTTTGTCACAAATAGCTTGGAGGTCTTTTAGCTAGGGTTTGAGCTCTTGGATGCATTCCCTTTGCTGGTTGTCGAGCTCGTATAGCTGGTCATTTTTCTGAACAGCATCCTCAAGGGCTAAAGGCATGGTCAGATTCGTAGCTTTAGCCTTTTCTATGTTCTTTTTGCACTCTTGCAGGAGGTTAAACACTTTTGTGCAAGATTCATTGGCCTTTTCAACAGAGGTAGTGAGCTCTAAATTCTCCTTCGCCAGACGAGCCCTCTCATCTTGGAGCTCGGAAATCAGGGCATAGAATTCTTGGTCTTTTTTCATCCTCTCCATTTGTCTTCTTAGCCTCTCGCCTAAGAAGACATGGTTCTGGAAAAGACGAAACAGAAATTTCAGTTCTCAAGACAAGTTGAAACAGAAGCAACTACAAAAGATGTAGAAACTCATGTAACTTAAGACGGTGTGGAGAGAGGCAGTGAAGCACTCAAGCTCCTCATCAGTAACTTGTCGACATATGTCCCAGTCAACCGGAGGCACATGCTCACTAAAAATGACTAGGAGCCAAAGCTGACAATGATATTGGGCTTTTTACCTTATTTGTAAAAGAGTACTAGTATACTCTAAAACCCAAAACTAAGTGACAAGGTTATGAGTCTGGAAGAATTAATTAATCCTTAAGACTAGTTTTAGGCCTTTTCCCAAAAGGAATAAGAAAAGGAATAATTAATGGGCTTAGCCCATTAGGACTAGATCTTGAAGGTTTATTTATAAACCTTTTATAATTATCCTAACTAAAACTTAACTTCTGAATATAGAATACAGAAACAAACGTTGTTTTCCTATGCCTTTTTGTAGGGACACAAAGTCGTTGTCTGCTGGACCCGTGTGGATGATCTAGAGGCTCAACAATTGGGGAGCTAATCAAGATAGTAGTTCTATGCAACAAAAGATATTTATATATCTAAACCTATAGCCATAGAAAACAATTACAAATATGATGAGTCTCATACGATCGTTTTTTGTAAGAATGATCTTTGTTTCCGCTGTGTGATTTCTAACAATATCGATTTTATGCTCGAACCCCATAAGGTGCATATAATGGAACTCACCACATAAGGATCTTTTAGACTCATCTTTGTGAGATTTAAGTCATGAAAATTCATGCAGCACGATGGGTGCCATATGATATTACGGGTAAACCTTGGTTCGGTTCGGATTCATGATTTGGTGCTGATTGATTGAATCTGCTTATGAATGTTCGACTTAGATGACCTCGATGCCAATTCATCTGCTGGAGAATCAGGTTCTGGAGGTTCTAAATGACTGAGGATACGGATTGAATTGAGGTTGCGGCCAAACTGAGGTTTCTGGATCTCCTGCAGAATAAAGAGTCAGAGTGACGGGATGCTCCTGAAGCTCCTCCAAAGCTTAAGTTAGTTCGGTAGAGAGAAAGCGGGTGTAAGTGTAAAAAATACATTACCAGGGTTGTTGGTGTTAGCTTCTTTATATAGCTATGTAGTGTTGTGGTCAATTCATGACCTTTCCCATGTGGGATGTGTAATGAATACCATCGGACTGATGAACAGTGCCAGTATTATATATTCGATTGAGCTGTCTTTGGAATAAGATTTCTCTCTCATTATTAATCCTCTTAGCTTGTGTAATATATCAAATTATGGCTCTCCGTACATAGATTAAGCTTAGTGTTTGATTTGTGATTAATTACCAACTTATCATGGTAGAAAATGTGATCAAAGTATTGACCTTGGTGTATGGTATACAACACTATCATATGAAGAGAATAGAAGATTCAAGTTACTTTGCTTCATATGTAAGGTTCTATACTTCAAGTTCAACCATAAAGATGGAGCTGCAAGAAAGAACTCAAAGGATGGAATGAGGAGATGCAAGATGGAGAGATGGGTGTGCAATTACAAGAACTTGTACTTCAAGTGTAAGGATGATGCTTCAAGAAAGAAGTTCTTGTTAGCTTGAAAGTTGCCATGGAGGATCATCAGAATAACTTTGGAAATTACAAGCTTGGAGGGAAGCTTAAGTGCAAAGATTTGTATGTGAATTTCAAGCTTGAAGAAAGGATGAAGAAGGCTTGTGAAACCTATCTTGACACAACCACAATCATGTCATTTCAATCCAAGGAGATTATATCAAAGAAGGGTGAAGAAAGCAAGAAATGGAAAACGGACAAAAGGTGTTCGGTGTGCAGTCCGACCCTACATCCAGCACCGGATCCACCCAATTTGGTCCCTCAACTTCTGTTTTGGTCTCTTAACTTCTTGACCCAATTAAGAAGGTTTGACTTAATTGTTATTGACTTTTCTTAGACTATAAATCGCTCTTTTCTTTATAATTCCTAACGACAACTTTTATCATTACATACAATTAAATCTCCTTTGAGTGTTCTTTTCAAGATCAAACAGGATCTTTGTGAGTATTCTTCATGAACCCTCCTAGGGTTCTAGAGATACTTCAAAAAATTGTTTTTCAATTACTTGGCTTAGGTATTGAATTATCTTCCAAATCAATTAGGTTAGCTGATTGCTAGCATTAATAGGAGGTCAATCAAATTCTAAGCTTGAACAACTTGATGAGTCTTGGGAACTTTACTTCAATTTTGATTGATCAAGAATTAGGCCTATGGATTAAGAAACTTCAACTCAAGATCACATTAGTAATTAACTAGGTAATTCTTTCAGAAACACATCTCCAAAATCCTACGAAAGAGAATCAACAAAACTTGGAAAAGAGAGATTAGTGTTAGATATAAAAGCTTCTTTAAACATAAGTAAAACAAAAGATTGTTTTTCCTCACAAGCTCTTATAACCTCTTTTTCTTTTGCATAAGAACTCTTCTTTTCTCTCAATTCTTTTCCTTCAATTTTTTTCAATTCTCCATTTTCTTCTTTTCTTGCCTTTTCACTTTCCTCCCCTTTTGTACAAAATTATTCCATCTTTGACTACTATATCTTTTGCTCCTTGTAAACTTCTTGAGAAGTAAGTGGGTGATGAGGACATCGTACAAGACAAATTAGATGTGCATGTAGATTCGGTTTCGACATAGGTTGAGTTGGTTCAGAATAGTTTGGATCAGCAGGCTACATGATGCACATCCGAACCGATCCAATTGAAGGATATTGCGGACCTTCTGCCTCGGGATGCAGGGTAGACCTACTGTCTTCGAATGGGTTAAAACTTGACTGGACAACTGGAAACGGGCCACTGAGCAATACACATCGCTTTGCCATGATGTAAGATGGTTTCGGCCATCCAGGATCATCTTGATGGATTTTCGAGCATTATCTTGTGTTTTTTTTGATTTAATTATATTTTAGGGATATTTTCGTAATTTTGTTGCTTTTTTATTATTATTTTTGAATCGGATTAGGATTCTTTTATTTAAATCTGATTAGGATTCCTTTAATTAATTCCAATTAGGTTTAGGATAGATTTAGGTTATAAATATTTCGTTTTGTCTTCAGACGATCTTTTTACTCAAGGAACGTTTTTTCCTTCTCTTCTTTTGGTTTTGAATTGCAATTCAAGTTAGGCCAAAAACCATGAGTGATCAAGCAAGACATCAATTTTCTATTTTCCTGTTCGAATTATCGTTCGGTTAATTGCGAATGATCCAAAAATCATCTTGCATCACTACACTAGTCAAGCCCACGCCAGGGAGTCCGCACAGGTCCAAGCATAAGCAAGGAAAGTAGGCATGACCTGAAAATACTATCTCAACATGGGCTGCAATTTGGTAGACCACTGGGAAATAGTACAACTGTCAAGATACATCGCTTTGCCATGTGCTATAGCTTTTTTAGGCCATCCAAGCTCATCTTCATGGAGGTTTAGGTCTTTTTCTATTTTCAGTTAGGGTATTTTGGAGATTTCTCATTATTATTATTTAGTTAGAGTTTATTAAAATTTGTTTTGATGTAATTTCGTTTCCTGCTTAGATTTCACCATTGGAAAAAGAACTTCTTTTCTTTTTCCGAATTTGGTTTTGAATTGCAATTCAGCCGTTCCTAATCGTGAGTGATCATGCAAAATATCCCATTATTGTTTCCTTTCAAAGATTTCAATTTTCCTTATGAAAATTTTTGTCACTATTCGAATAGGCTATTCAGGTGTGTTGCAGACGACTATAGGCAATCGAAATTGTCCTACATCAGTGGGGCCAAATGGAACTCCTTTCCTTCTTTCTCAATTGAAAAAGTATTCTTGTGCCTATCATATATTGCCTTTCTATCAAATTGCCAAACAATAATAGACAACTCGCTTGCATTGGCACCACATCACAGAGGACTTCATCTTCAAATCTTCCAATTGAGAATGGAATCTTACTTGCTTGCTTACCCTTACTTCTCCACAATCATTAAGCCATTGCAACTTGTAGGGTTTTCAATGAGTGATATATGGAAGGTTCAATTTATCAACCATGCTTACTTGCCACATTCACACAACTCCCATTATCAATGATTACTCCAAAAAGTCTCCCAAACACCATGCATTTAGCATGAAACAAATTTTCCCTTTGTAGAGATTTTTCATCATTTTCCTTGATTTGCAAGTTGAGAACTCTCCTTACAACAAGAATTGAATGCTCATCATCTTCACGAACTTCAAATTTCTTTTGCTCATCCTCAACCTCCACTTCTTCTTCAATATTGGGTTCTTCCTCCTTTCACCCTCAAAGTAGAATTCCCAATGTTTTATCACCAATGCTCTTTTATTTGGACGTTCAGTAGCAGTATGTCCTATGCCAGAATACTTAAAACATTTAGTATCTCAAATTCTATATTGGTGAATTCTTCACTTTAATTATCTGGGACTTCTCCATAAAAGGTGGCTTAGTACCACTTGTTCCTCCCTTTGACCAAGAAGATTGTACCTCTGAAGAAGATCCTCAAAAATTAGAAGAATTTGCTTGGTGCCCAAAACCTAATTTCTACCTCTTCAATTGTTTCTCCAGTTTGATGGCCAAATGCTGTAATTTTTCAATGTTAGCATATTGTTGCAACCAATGTTTTCAGAACCGGACCGGTCATTGAACCGGAAAAGTTACTGGTTTAAGGTTTAATGGTTCAACCGTAATTG
>JAOXNR010054221.1:0-12905 GCA_028571225.1 Parsonsia alboflavescens | reverse complement strand
CAAAGTCGAACCGCTCCTCTTTGTTTTGAACAAATATCATCAACGTCTTCATCGTCCTACTCAAGATATTATACTTGCATATGAAATATAAGTCTAGTTCATAGCCTTATTGAGTAGTGTCCTTGGATATCCATCAAGTCATGCAGACCTTCCAATTTCGTTTTGGGCACCTGCTTCAGAAACAGCTGCATTTACACTGAATCATGTTCCATCTAAATCAATTCAAAAGACACCATATGAGTTATGGAATGAGAGACGTCCCAATCTGTCTTCTATGAAGATTTGGGGATGTGAAGTTTTTGTTAAACATCAAGTTTCTGATAAACTTGAGCCCAGATCTGACAAATATCTCTTCGTATGTGATCCTAAATTAATTAAATTATATTACTTTTATAACTTAATTGAGCAGAAGGTGTTTGTAGTTTGTACAAACCTCTTTTTAGAAAGAGAGTTTGTCTCTAAAAGAGAAAGTGAGAGAAAAGTAGAACTTGAAGAAGTTAAGAACTACAAAGAGATATAACTATTATAGATATGGAAACTGAGCAGACACCACAACTTGTGGTTGATCAAGGACTTGCTCAAGAGACACAAGCTCTGCGTAGGTCACATCGTCAACCACAGAGACATGTTTTGATATCTCAGAATGGTGATGTGTTGCTCATAGATCAAGATGTGCCTACTACCGACCAAGAAGTTGTGATGGACCCAGACTTTGAGAAATGGCTTGAAGCCATGAGATTTGAAATGGAACCCATGTATACGAACCAGGTTTAAACTTTGGTCGATCCACCTCAAGGGATAAAACCCATCGGGGTGCAAATGGGTTTTCAAGAAGAAAACTGACATGAATGGTAAAGTTCATACTTACAAGAGGCTATTAGCTGCCAAAGGTTTCAAACAAGTTCATTGTATTGACTATGACCAAACTTTTTCACCTGTAGTTATGATTAAATCCATTAGGATCTTACTTGCTATAGCAGCATATCATGATTACGAAATCTGGCAAATGGACGTCAAGATTGCTTTTCTAAATGGAAAGATTCTCAAGGATGTGTATATGACACAACCTGATGGTTTTGTCGATCCACATAATGCTGGAAAGGTGTGCAAGACACAACGATCCATTTATGGATTAAAGTAAGCATCTTGTAGTCGGAATCTTCTTTTTGATGATGCAGTCAAGGAATTTGGCTTCATAAAAAATGAAGATGAACCTTGTGTCTACAAGAAGTTCAGTGGTAGTATTGTGGTATTAATGGTATTATATGTGGATGACATAGTTCTTATTGGAAATGACATCCACACTTTATAGTCTGTAAAGACTTGGCTAGGGAGTTGTGTTTTCATGAAAGACTTGGGCATAGAAAATTATGTACTGGGTATAAGGATTTACAGAGATAGATCCAGAAAGTTGGTTGGCCTAAGTCAGAGTACATACATAGACAAGGTGCTAAAGAGGTTTATCATGCAAGAATCTAAAAAGGGATTCTTGCCTATGACCTATGACATATGGCATAAATCTTTCAAAAGGACAATGTCCTACAATCGAGGAAGAAAGACAATGCATGAGTAAGATTCCATACACATTTGCCATTGGATCTATCATGTATGCTATGTTATGTACACGTCCCGATGTTTCACATGCTTTAAGCTTGACAAGCATATACACCTTAGATATTTACGAATTACTAAGGATACATTCCTAATATTTGGACTTGATGAAGAGTTCATTGTAACAGGCTACACTAGATGATTTTCGATCACAATCTGGTTTTGTGTTTTGCCTTAATGGTGGAGCTGTAGCTAGAAAAGTTCAAAGCAGGCAATAGTGGTTGATTCTAAGATAGAAGCTGAGTATATTGCTCGCAGCAAAAAAGGCAGTTTGGATCAAGAAGTTCATCACTAAGCTTAGGGTGGTTTCTAGTATCACTGATCCTGTGGAGCTTTAGCGTACATGACATTAAATATCGTTTATGCCAAATGCCAATTTTACAAGGACCTATTGGATCACACATTTAGAACTTATCGCTAAATGAATAATATCTTGTTTGAGACCTAAATGTAATTAGCTAAAGTTGTTTAGGTTAATTCACGAATAGGAATTAACCTAAATTATAATTAAGAGTTAATTATGTGACTGAATTGTATTTTTCCAGGTTCGTTGGAACCTTAACAAAATTTTTTATTCAGTTACATTTTGAATTCGAATTAGAATTCAAAATGAGATTGATTTATCCAAAAGACTTCTTCTCACGAAGTGCTTTTGGGTTTTTATATTTTACGCCTCTTTTTTCTAATCGTTGGTTCTTTTCAGTCAGAGTGTCTATCTAGAGAAAAATAGAATTTTTCAGAGAGTTCAAAAGAAAACGAGATAAAAATACTAACATGATTGAACTAGCAATTCAATCATGTCAGACCCTTCTTCTTGGTTCTTGTGACGATCTACGGGTGACCTTTCGTGTGGACGAAGTAGAGGCAAAGTTCAAAGATCTTTACTGGTGACCGTAGATGATGATTCCATTAATCATCCTTCGTTTGATATAAAAAAAAAAGGGTATTTACTAACCCTCTCTAGGATTCCCTTCGATCGATACCCAGAGGAGGTCTGTTTGTGGCCTTCCTTCATTCCTTACTTTCACAAATCCCCCTGGATTTGGACAAATCAAATTAGGAAGCAACTTCGCTAGCCGAAGAGAAATTACCTTCACAATTACCTTTGAAGTAAAATTGCAAAGGCTAATTGGTCTGAAGTCTGCAAATGTGGTTGGATTATGCACTTTAGGAATTAGGACTATCTGAGTTGAAGTAAATTGCTGAGACATCCGCACTCCTACCCAAAAATCCCTCACTGCCTGTAGCATGTCCAGTTTTATGACCTTCCAAAAGGATGTAAAGAATATACCTGGAAAGCCATACACTCCTGGAGCACTTTCACTATCCAAACCAAAAACTGTTGCCCTTACTTCCTCTAGATTTGGCAAGTCTGACAGCCTCTTATTCATCTCTAGCACAATGCCTTTCAGTATGTTATCAATGAAGCTCTTAGGATCACGCTGACAACCCTTATCCTTTGACAATAATCTCGAGTGGGATGCCATTGCCTCTCGTTCAATATCCTGAATACCTATCAGGTAATTTCCCTCTTTGTCTTTAATTTTATGAATCTGCAACGCTGTGTTTCTTGTATGCTAATAACTTGAGAAATATGATATATTCCCTTCACCCTCCTTAAGCCATTTAATTCTAGATTTTTGCCTCAAAAAAATCTCTTGATTTTTCAAATGATAAACTAGATCAGCCCTTGCCTTGTGCAACCTTTCTCGGTTTTCCTCTGAGTTGTCCTCCATGTAAACCTCTTCCATTGACATTACTAAGTTCTCAACCCGCTGCACATTGGACTCAACATTACCAAAAGTTTCTTTATTCCAAATCTTGAGAACATCCAATTATTCACATACCATCCCCATGTATTCACTGTCGCCAAGAGGATTCAACAATGTCCTAAAAAATATTTATGTCTTAGCCACATTCTCTGGAATCAAAAAATTCTTGGACCTTGAATTCCCATCATTGTAGTAGAGATGAGAAGAGGGTAATGATCTGAAGGAACTAGAGGGAGATGTTCCACTGAGGTGCTATGGAAGGTATTTTGCCTGCTATCATTTACCAAGACTATCCAATCTTCTTCAAAGAAGGGGGTAAGTTGATCTATCCCATGTGTAATTACTCCCTGCAAAAGGTAAGTCTAATAACCCACAATGCTCAATGCTGTCATTGAATTCTCTAATTGGTCTAGTGCCAAAGGAGACCTAAACTTTCTTCATGACTTCTAACCACATTAAAGTTCCCACCAATTAGCCATGGTCCACTAACAAAAGAAGAGACTTCTGCCATCTCCATTAACAGTGATCGACGTGAAACATAATCACATGCAACATAAACAAATGACATCATACATACTATATCCAAACCCATATATTTCTCCACTGGACAAGACACCATTTGATTCATATAATTTATAACATTCACCAATAATTCAAAGCACCAAAATAACCAAATTTTCTCATTTGAATTAGAGCAATAATGGGGCATGCTGAGTTTAAACGTAAAAGAAGCAATCCTGGAAGAACTAATCATAGGCTCTAAAATAGAAATCATCAATGATTTATTGACTAAAATATTATTCTTCAATTTATCCATAGAGGCAGAATTACCTATAAATCTTATATTCCAAATCAAGAGCTTCTTCATATTGATTGATTGGAGGCTAAGCCGCATTGAGATTGAAGCCTTGTAACCACATTTGAAGGAGGAATGTCTTTCTTTTTTTAAATTGGATTTGGAGGTGCTGATCGAGCCTTGCTCATCGATGGTATGTCCATATGCAGATTTTATTCCCCTGTCTCAACAACAAATTTCATGTGTGCATCTGTTCAAATCAGATTAATGGTGTCTTGATTAGTAATGGAATCTCCAGAGGTGGCGGAATAAGCCGTTTCAATTTGTTTCTATACTCCGGTTGCTGCGTTGGCCCGAATTTCCTTTGCTGATGAATTCCTTGATTTATCAATATGCCGTCTTGAAAAATTAAACTCAAAATCATGCTCATTTTCCCCACCATCTTCAACGTTCTAATTAATATTTTCCTAGCTTGGGTTTGTTTCCTGTGCCTAATCATCATTTTTTTCCCTGTCTTGATTTACTTCCTCTAATCGATTTCCTTTTCCAGGATTCTCAACGATTTTCTCACCTTGATTATCAGCAGCTTTTGGATTCAGTGACTCAACTGCCTTCTTTAGAATGGGGTCCATTGTGTCTTAGTCTTTAATTTTCCAAACCTGTAAATTTTTCACCTTTGGACTTTGCATCACCTCCCGAGTAGTGTTTGGTTTGATCTAATCTTTAGAAGCCTTCAGTTCCAGATTTTTCACATGGCAAAGGTCTTCGGAGTGTCCAATTTTCTGACAGTAAGAACTATACGACAGTTTATGTTCATATTTTATCAGTTGCCAAGAGTCCAAATCTTCCTGATGTATCTAAATCCTATGCGACAAGGTGTTTAGCAAATCAAGCTCGACACACACCCTTACAGTGCTTGGTTGCGACATATTAGCAGTGGGAACATCAACTTTTAATGGTTTCCCTATAATTGATGCAAACGAATGCAAAATTTCCTTTTAGAAAAAATGAATTGGCAAATCAGGTGATTGATCTCAAATTTGGAAGGAACTCTTCGTTCTTCGATCAAAATCAGAACACCCAATCTGAGATTAACCCAAGGCTTCATGCAAGAGGTTCAAGCTAGAACCATTGACCATAATGTCCCACAATATGATCTAATGGATTGAATTCCCAATTCAATTCAATTGCCCTAGCCAAGTATTGAATATCTCTAGAGTTTCACTAAGAACCCTAGAAGAACCTTTAGATGAACACTCAAGAAAAGTTGTATTTAATCCAAAAGGATTCCCTCAATTGTTTGAAAATGTGTTTGTAGAATAAGTTGACTTTTCAAATTACAAATAGAGAAATATATATAGTCTCAACTCTATGAAACCCTAAGAATGATTAATGACTTATCTAACCTTCTAAACTAGCTTAAAACATAAAGGAAAGTCATTAAAATCAAGTGGAATCGTCCTAAAAGAGTCAAGATCACATTGAGAGCAAAGTTGTGAAAATGGGTACTATAGCTGACGGGCGCGAATATTATAGATGACGGGCGCCAGATGGTGCACTGGATGGAGGACCGGATGGCTTTAGGAATTGCCTCAATTTTAATGCTTCTTGATACGACGCCGGATTGAAAAGTGGAGGACGAGATGGTTGCACCGGACAAGCCAATGTTGGCTTGTTCTCTTCCTTGTTTGCTTGCTTTGATTTGGCTTCAAGTTATGCACTTCTTGGACATTCTTTAGACATCTTTGGACACTTATTCAAGCCTTCTAATCCCCTATATAAGTATTCATGCTTGAATACATTACAAAGTTCTTCAACTTGCCAATCATTTTCAAGCATAACTTCTTCAATTTTGTCATGAACTTCAAGTTGTTTTTCATGGTCTAGCTTCAATACCAGCCTTGCTACTTTCAACTTCAACGTTATATGTTATACTTGAAGTGTTGATCTTTGTACAAGAACATCCAATCATTGTTAAGATCATCTCCAATAGAAGTCATAAGTTCTTCATGCTCTTGGACATTTTCCAACAAGTCTTTCTTCATTCTTGATCTTCCAACCTTGTATTTAAAATACCAGCTCTTGTATATATTCTCGTTCTTTCTATGAGCATATTCATCATCTATATAGACATCATCTTTAGTATGGTTGCCTTTGAATTGAAAACCTCCACATTTGGAGCCAAATAGATTGATTCTCCTAAGTTCTTCATATGATAGCTTCCATAAGGTCTCCAATGTCTTGATAGCTCCTTGATACTCATCATCAGGGAAGGATATCCATGCTAGAATTGTGGATTTGCAGCGCCTATTTAAGCACCCACATTTATGTGACATTGCAGCGTCCATTTAAGCACCCGCATTAGCACACCATTGAGCATCCAGATGCCTTTGAGCCACAACCAACAATAATTTTCTTCATGTGTTACCCAAATTAATACATGTCTTACATCAATCAGCACAATTGTGCAATCTCCCTTTAATCCAATTGTTTTTATCCTCTTTCCTAATTGTATTGAGAGAAGGTCTTCTGTAGAAAAATTTTCCATTCAGTGCCAATTTGAATGGAAGAGACAAATTATCGACCTTCTCCTTTGAGAAAAAGAAGGCCGATTCCCTTTCGTAAGATTGACTAGGTTTCCGCTTGATTTTCTATGCTTTGCTGTCACTGGCGTGAATTTTGAAGAGCAAGGAGAAGGATCCTTTACCCCAGGGAGATGGAGCTACTTGCAGATGGTCCTTGGGCTGCGGCAAAGAAGCTACCATCTTGCTTGTCATGGAAGTTTTGTCGAAGGACTCTAGAGAGAAGGGAGAGTAAAAGGTATCCCATGGGGTTTAGTTTATATAAAATATTTGCAAAAAATAATTGTTGAATACTTAGATAATTATTTTGGAAGATAATGTGATCTCCCTTTATCACTAAATATAAGTCATTTTAGCTAGTTTTTCTTATCACTAATTATAAATTATTGTTATTAGTTAATTAGTTATTTGAATGTTTTTTTCTTATATTAGCCCACTTATGATATACTAAGGAAAAAAAAATACTCTAATTTTTATAAAATGACAATTGGTGACTTATATTTAGTGACAGAGGGAGTTTTAAAGGATAATTCCCCTATTTTTCCTTTGACATTTTTGGCTTATGTTCTTGATTTTGAAAGCTAGATTTGTCTTTATGTATTACAAAAATAAAAATTTAAAAGGTTCACGTTGTTGGTCAATGCAGTCATATTCATATAATTGGGGGTGAAATTAAAGAACTACAATGACCCATCGCTAGCTTCATAGGACCGTCATGATGAAATAGTTTAAATAATGATTTCGTGAATCAGTATTTGGGTTAATTTAGCTAAACTAATTCCATTGTCTTTATCACTTAACCAAGTGTTAGTTATTATGAATTCTTTTCTTCATCTCGATAAACGTACATTTAGGGCATTTGAAGTGTCCAATTAGAGTTCAATGGTAGTGGGAGTGTTCCGGATCTTCCATTACACTTTTTTATGTCAATTTTTATTGTATGAATAAAAAATTAATACATATTTTTAAAAAGTCTTATTGTGACTTTTAATAAATATATTTTGTATATTAAATTCTAAAAAGATTTTAGAGATATATATGAATTTTTTATTAAGATAATAGAGAATGACACATAAATATAGGTAAAAAAAAAATCACGAGCCACAGTGGAAGAAACAAAATTCATTGTAAATTTGCTTCTTGTTTTTTTTTTTTTTTACATCTTTCTCTTTTTTAATAGCATAACAGAGATCCATTTTTCACGCGGCAATAAATCAAAATTCTACTTATTTTTTAAGTTATAAAAACCACTTTAACTCTCAATTTTCATACTATTTTTTTTTCTTTCTTTTTTTTTCCCCCTTTGTTTCTATTGATTTTTTTTCCTTTTTCTCCCTTTAAAAATTTTCATTCCTTACCCCCAACCCCGCTCCTAACCCCCCCCCCCCCCCCCAACCCAAACCTATCTTTTTATTGATTTTTATTTTTGTTTTATGTTTTCATTCATTAACCCTGCCCCATCGCTAGGTAAGCCCCCTTAACAATCCTGTCCATTTTTTTTTTCCGATTTCTACCTTGAAGGTTTTGTTTTTTAATTATTTTTTAATTTCTTCATTCATTCATTCCCTACCACCCCCAAACTTTAACCTTTAGTTGTACCTTCTATTGCATTTTTTTCCTCATCATTTTTTTTCTCCTTTATCTTTTTTTTTGGAGTTTTTTTCTTTTTTTTCTATTATGGAATTTTTAAAATTTGTTTTTTTAATTTAGGTATCATCTTCATAACTTATTGTGAATAAAAATATGAAAACATAGAAAGAAATTGAATAATTTTTATTTCGAGATTAAATTGAAAATTTATTTATTATTCTTTTTTGATTTATTTTTTTATTTAAAATTAAATATATTATAGCTTTTATATCTTAAAAGTTATTATAAAGTTATAAAAAATACATATAAAAAAATATTTTATAAAAAAATCTCATAAGTGCTTTTTTATCCAAATAACTTTTTTGTTTTTTTAAAGCACTTTTACAAAAAAGTATCAAACACAAAACATCTTAAATTTTTAAAAATGCACTTTTTCATAAACTACTTTTAAAAATCATTTTTTTAAACCTATCCAAAAGGGCCCAATATTCATTGAGGAGTGTTTTAAAAAGAATATAAATATAAATATAAATATATATATGTATATATTTATATATAATGCTATAGGGTGTTATGGAAAACACCTTATAGGGTGTTTCAGTTAAATTTATAATGGTCAATTGTCTTATTTTTTTTAAAAAATAAATTAAAATTTAATCAAATATTCCTAGGGTTTACTTTATAAAAAAATTTGAAAAATTTTTTTTTATAAAAGAATTTATTATTTCTTTACAACTAACCGTTAACATTGGATGTTAGAAGCTTAATTGGAACACTTTATAGGGTATGCTCCATAACACTATATAACGTTACCATATATATATATAGTTAAAATGTGCTTAATTTATATAGGGTGATGATTCACTAGTTATGTTTTGTTTATAGGAAATATTAAGTAAATGAAGATTAAAGACGGGTGAAATTTATATATAAATTTAACTTTTTTTAAGGTATAATTTAATTTATTTACTTTAAAAATTAATATCATTATAATTATTGATGGATCTCGGAATCAATTTTCGAGTCACCCCAAACTGCCCATAAACACAATGAAAGAAAATTAGATCACCAAAATGGGTTGTCATCCTGAGGATAACTTCGATACCTAAGTTAGTTTGCTTTGAGAGTCAATTATGTGAATGCATTTGTGTAATCCTGTATTGTGACTTGATAATGCGTATCGAATAATAATATTAGGCGAGGTTACCTTGTTGAAGTCAAACTCAATTATGTAAAAGTAGACATTTAGGATCAACTTAGAGATAGTATCAAACCAATTACTCTTAGAATCAAGGAACTTCCAAAATATTGTTGGATACCTTGCCATGTATGTCGATAGAGAGAGAGAGCTACGAGTTCATTAAAGACCTCCGAATCATCTTTACGACCCCATATTGAACCTTGAAGGTCTCGCATAGTCTTCTCAAAGGTCGCGATTAGTGATTTTAAGGTTGTATATTGAGAGTTGTAGATATTAAATCATGATATAGAAGGTGTATGAAATGGATCAAAGCTCGCTTGATCGAATATCGTGATCCAGTGAGACCTTTTCTAAATTCATAATAGGTTGGTAAACTAAGAAATCGCTGACCTTCCTTTGAAGATATCGAGTCGGGTTTTCGATATTCAAGTCATATTATTTGGATCGTACTCATTTCACCGATTAATTATGTTTTATTTTTTATGTTCTATTTTATGTAATTTGATTTACATTATATTTTTCTCAAGATTTTGCTTATGACTTAAGAATGAATTTTAGGGACCTATTAATATTGTGTGACCCACATAAATGTATGGAGTTGGGGAAGGCAAGGATAAATCAATCTGGATCAGCTCACCTTATCAATGTATGGGCGTGGTATTATTTTTGTCTTGGAAACCTCATTTGAGGATTTCTCTCCATTGAATTGAGATGCTAGAAATAGACACAATTCTCTCTTTTCCAGGAAATGATTTCTACTAATAGTACTTTAGTTGGAGCAGATCCATATCACATCGTATCATGTTACAGAATCACATGATTTGGGCAGCTATTAATTACTTCCACGCATACTTTTATTTTTATTTTTTATTTCCGATGTTATCTTTTTCTCCATTCTTGTCCAATGTATTGTCCACTTACCATGAAGCAAACAAACCCATTCCACTTCTGAACCGAAATGAAGTCAAGACTACCATCTCATCCAGGTCCCTTGATTTACATCCCATTGGTACAAGGAGCCTCCATGATTAGTAGGGGGATTTTACATGCAAGGGACTTTCCCCTACTCAAAGAAATAAAGTCATGACCAAGTTAATCCATTTAAGTCTCAACTCTTTCTCATCTGGCAAAGGTTTTCTTGGTTACGATCAACAACTATTAAAGTGATACAAGAACAATGTTGAAAAGAATGGCTAAATAGAAGAAAAGTTGAAAAATTCTTCGAAAACACACAAGTTTTTGGGAAACCGACTAAAGTCGAAAATTTTAATGAATCAAAAGCTATCGAAAACAATGAGGAACTAAATATTTAAAGCCAAAAACAAACCCTAAACCTAATCGGAATTGAAAAGTAAAGAAATCGATGTATTGCTCCAGTGATAACTCCTGCCGCTGAATGGAATGATAATCAATAAATGCCTCTTGCTGATAATGTACCGACAGGAACCTTTTTTTGCAGCAGTTTCTTCATCTTTTCCCAACTCGAAATTTTTGACTTTCACTCTCTGGTACCTTGCTTCTTAACGTGCTCCCACCAAATCGAAGCATGTTTCCGTAATTTAATCGCCATGATCTTAATCTTCTGTTCTTCCGTCAAATCTTGAAGATCGAAAATTCTCTTCACTGTATGTAACCAATCTAAATATTCATCAGGATGCGCCCTACCTTCAAAATCGGGAATCTCGATGTTCATGTCGAAATTTTGGAAAGAAGATGGTTGTCGGCTAGGGCGTTCTGGTCGGTTTTGTCACCCTCGGTTCAACGCTGCAAACGGATTGCCATCTTCCTCCTCATCATTGGATTCAATCTCCGATTCCACACCCTCCTCGGACTAAACATCCAACTGTGCCTCCGCCAGTTGCCGTTCGAAGTCTTGGATTCGCCTTCTCGATTCGGCGTTTTCATTCTCGACTTTCTGTAGGTCTCGTTGATGAGGCAGTTCGTCTTCCTTAGGAATGTGTAAACGTCCCCTTCCAGCATGATGTCGTCCATGACTTCCACAAATTTGCTCGGCCATTGATTTCAGCAACTTGAGTCTCTGATACCAACTGATGCAAGAACAACGTCGAAAAGAATGGCTAAACATAAGAAAAGTTGAAAAGTTCTTCGAAAACACACAAGGTTTCGAGAAAACGACTAAAGTCAAGGCATTTTTTGGCCATCTGGATCACCCAATCAAATTTGAGCTCAATCTAAGTTCGGACCAGTCATCTCGGGAATCATGCCTGACAT
The DNA here is from genome assembly GCA_028571225.1 of Parsonsia alboflavescens. NCBI lineage: Eukaryota > Viridiplantae > Streptophyta > Magnoliopsida > Gentianales > Apocynaceae > Parsonsia > Parsonsia alboflavescens. Next base: position 1,121 of record JAOXNR010054221.1, on the reverse strand, counting down.
CATAAAGCACCTTCTATAACATCTTAAACAAGAAAAATATAACATATTAAAGCACCTCCTGGAACTTGTTCAATTCTTTCTTCTTCCCCCTTTTTTTTTCAGTTAATTTTTTTTTTCTCATCCTTTTCTTAATCTACCTTGTACCTCCCACTCTCCGAAATGAAGAGTAGTTTCCAATTTGTGTTTTAAACTCGCGACTTATAAGTTTTAAGTATTGTCACTTATTATTGAGTTAGAAAGATTTGAGCAAGGAGTCAAATCTTATTTATGATTGAGAGATTATAAATTTGAGTCATCTAATACCAAATAAATTCAAGTAGACCCTTTAAGCAATATATTACAGTAATAAAAATAATAATTTTACAATAAATTATAGTATAATAGCATAGTGAAAGCTATAATATATCTACAATGATACCATTGATCATATTCCCATTCAAATAATATTTTTCTTAAAACCCAAAATACATGTAAAATTTGACCCAAAAAAAAGGAGAGGAAGTACCAAGTAGATTTATTTGTTCTTATTTGCAGGAAAAGGTACCCCTCCCTCCACTGCATATATGTTATGTGGGAGTTTCCAAAGTTGTCCCTAAAGTAATGTTGATTGAAAGTTGCATAAAAGAGTGAGATCTACGTTTTTCCCAGTTGTGCACTTCATAATTAGACCTAGAGGCAACAGGGGGGTACCCAATTACAACCTATTCCATATATATAAAAATAGACCCCGTGCCACGTCGCATTCATTCATCTAATCTATGCTATGCATATATATGGTGTTCTGTTTCATAAATTATGGATGGACCAACCAAAAGAAATTGTGTGATATTTTTTGCATCATTTTGAAAATGACATGCACAGTGCACACAAGGGATGCAACCTTGTCCAAGAAATCGTCTAGTTGTTCGGATAGCCCTGATGAGTTACACACTTTACTATAATAGTTGATATGTCTGTAAGAATTTAATCCCAAAATTTTTTAAAAAATGAGAAAAACTGCAACAATCAAAATGTGTGTGAGAGCCTGCTCGCAAACTATTTAAAAAGCAAAAAAAGAGAGAAAAGAAAAAGCCTCATCAAAGAAATTTAAAAAGGGGAAAAAAATCTTATTCTTTAGACCA
>JAOXNR010054220.1:1758-12905 GCA_028571225.1 Parsonsia alboflavescens | reverse complement strand
TTCATTTGCTCATTTCTCCTTCTTGGTAGACTCCCTTGATATTGTCTTCTATCAACTCCTTGATATGGCACATACTCTCAAAAAGAACTAGGTTGATATTCATCTCCCCTTCCTTCTTGTTGCACTTGTTTTCTAGGAGTCTTATATTGGAGCTCATCTACCTTTCTTTCGAAGCTTTCAACTCTTTAGTTGAAGTCCTTTCTTATTTCCTTCATGTTGTTTGAGAGTTCACTTGTTATTTGCTGCATTTGTTCCAAGATGGTGGATAGAAATGCATTGTTATCTCCCATATTTGATGCTTGTGATACTCCTCTAGTCACGATTTACCTACAAAGAAAAACAAGAAAAAAAGGGGAAATTGAAAGTCACTTGTTGCTCGTGTATCACACCGTCCATTAGCTCTTTTTCTCTCTATTGAACTCACCCCTATCACCTTTGACCACTCTACTCTCTTTCAAGTTCTTATTCAATGTAATTGGGCAATGCAAACATGCCAAGTTATCCACAAAACTCAATTCAATTAGTCGACAAAGGATCAACAATCAAGAACCAGAGAGATAGAGTTTCAAATATTAGGTCAATGTAAGGTGAAAACAATTGATCAAATTCTTGGAGTTTAAAGAAAATTTCAAAGGGGGATTTTATCAAACACCTAGGGAGTAAAGAAAAATGTGATCCAATTTGTCCATGAATTCAACAAACTGAGGCAAACAGAGGTGGTGTACCAAGGTTTGAGCCTTGTTTGAGAGGATTGATTGGATACCTCAAGCTTTGGTTAATCCATCAAAACTCAAGGATCTTGATTCTTTCTTTTGTTTAACAAAATTAAGAAATGAGATTCTTCTCCTTTTGACGAACTTCAACCCAAAGTAGCCAAAGAAGAGAAGAGAACCAAACACGATATTGGAAAAAAAATTCCGTTCTTCAAAAAAATTCTATTGTGTGCATCATAAGAAAGCGAAACTTAAATACCTAGGTTACTAATAAGAAAATTACTGAACTGCCCTTCTAAACCTATCAGCAATTAAACATAAAACAAGGAGCAATTAAAAAATAACTCAAAAATAAGAATTTAGTATGAACAAAGAAAACAACGTATAAATAACCCCAGGTTGCTCTTCAAGTCTTCTTCTTCTTCAAACGCTCAGATTGGTGAGGAGTGGTACATTGAACCAACTGACCTCCAACCTAACTGCCAGCTCTCGTCATTCGACTTTGAGATTCTTATTCGACCTCGACCTTCAATTCTTGTTCAACCTCGACCTCCAGCTCTACGTTAGGCTGCCCCTCCTGAAAAGAGCTTGTCCTCAAGCTCACGTTATCTCCATGGAAATGAGAAAGATGTTGCACAACAAACACATTGGAGATACTGTAGCCATCTGGTAGCTCGAGCTTGTAAGCATTGCATCAAAACTTTTCTAGGATCTGACAAGGACCAAATTTTCTATCCCTGAGCTTGTGGTACTCGCCTGTAGGGAATCGATCCTTGGTCAGTGAAACCCAAACCAAATCACCAACTTCAAACTGAACATCTCATCAAGTCTGGTTAGCTTGTTCCTTGTACGCCGCATACGGTTCCTCCAAGGTAGTTTTAACCTTTGCATGGATGGGCTAAAGATCAGTCAACCATTCTTCAACCTTCTTAGGAGTCGAACTATCAGTAGGGATAGCAAGATCAATAGGACTTCTCGGATTACGGCCATACAAAATCTGGAACGAAGAGAACTTTGTAGACTGATTCACAGAACAATTAAACTCAAATTCAATCTTAGGCAGAATAGAATCCCAAGTACCGAAAGACTTAACTTGCTCTCTCAACATGTTGTCCAAAGTTCGGTTTACCATTTCAGTTTGTCCATTCGTCTGTGGGTGATAAGGGCTACTGAACTTTAACTTAGTCCCCTGCTTCTTCCATAGTTCTCGCCAGAAATGGCTCATGAACTTGGTGTCTCTGTTGGACACAATACTTTGAGGATGGCCAAATCGCCAAACAACTTCAATGAAATATAAGTCGGCAATCTTGCTTGCATCCATGGTTGTTTTACATGCCACAATCACAACCCTCTTGCTAAATCAATCAACGACCACCATGATACTATTGAATCCTCACTAGGTCCTTGGCAAACCCAACACGAAATCCATAGGTATGTCACTCAATCAGAACTGGAAGTGGAGTATACAATCCTTGGTTGCGGTTGCCTCCCTTTGATACTTGGCAAATTCGACACCTCTTGACATAGTCTTGTGCACTCCTATCAATTCCAGGTGAATAGAACTTTTCCTTGATCAGTCCGGCAGTCTTGTCCTTACCAAAGTGACCATATGTGTGCAGTTCTTGCGGAATCATCAATCTCAGGGATGTATCAGGGATGCAAAGACAATTACCTTGGAACAAAAATCCGTCATGAAGTATATAATCAAATCGACTTTGCTGTTCCACCTCGGCCGCAATATTCTCGAAGTACGCATCATCTCTTAAGTCATCTCGCATGTTCTCAAACCCTAAACCTTCGACTTTCATCACACCGAGTAACGAGTGTCTTCGGCTTAAAGCATTGGCCACCTTATTCATCACTCCAGACTGATATCTCAAAATGAAAGTGAACTCCTGCAGCAAGGATACCCACTTCGCATGCCTAGCGTTAAGCTTGTGCTGGCCCTAAATGAACTTCAAAGCTTGATGGTCAGAATACAGCACAAACTCTCTCTGAATAAGGTAGTGTCTAAAATACTGTAGTGCTTTGACAATAGCATAGAATTCTATGTCATCTACCAAGTAGTTTAGTTTCGAACCACCCAACTTTTCCCCAAAATATGCAACTAGTTTGCCTTTTTGACTCAAGACAGCACCAATGCCCACCTTCAACGCATCACAATCCACACCGAAGACCTTCTCAAAGTTAGGTAATGCCAGGACCGGAGCACTTGTCAACCGAGCCTTGATCACTTCGAATGCCTGATGTGCCTCTTCCGTCCATACAAATTCTTTGGCTTTGTAAAGGTCATTCAAGGGAGCCTTGAGTTTGATGAAGCCCTTGATAAACCATGTAAAAACTAGACAAGTCGTGGAATGATCGGACTTCTGTGACACTCCTATGAACAAGCCAATCTTGGATAGCTTTTACTTTGGCATCGTCAGGTAAAATACTATTTGCCGAAACCACATACCCCAGAAAAGGCTATACGTCATCCAGGTGCACTTCTTGCGGTTTGCATATAGACTATGCTAGTGTAATGCTGATAGGATCAACCGAAGGTGCTGCAGATGATCTTCATCCATTCGGCTGTTGATTAGGATGTCATCAAAGTAAACAACAACAAACTCATTCAAGCAAGGTTTGAGCACCCGATTCATCACCCTCATAGATATGCTCGGTAGGTTGGATAACCCGAGTGGCATGATTGCCCATTCGACAACCCATCTTTGGTCTTGAAAGCGGTCTTCCACTCGTCCCCTGGTTTGATCCAGATCTGGTAATAGCCACTCTTCATATCAATCTTTGAAAAAAAACAGCTCCATTCAGTTGATCCAGCATGTCATCTAACCTGGGAATGGGAAATCGATACTTCACCGTGATTCGATTGTGGCCCTACCATCCCCACACATTCACCAACTGCCATCTTTCTTCTATACCAATAAGGCTAGCACGACACATGATGTGATCTCAAATTTGAAAGGAACCCTTCCTTCGTCAATCAAAATCAGAACACCTAATTTGAGATCAACCCAAGACTTCATACAAGAGGTTCAAGCTAGAACCATTGACCATAATGTCCTACAATATGATCTAAGGGATTGAATCCCTTTAATTCAACTCAATTACTCTAGCCAAGTATTGAAAATCTCTAGTGTCTCACTAAGAACCCAAGAAGAGCCATTAGATGAACACTCAAGAAAAGTTGTATTTGATCAAAAAGGATTCTCTCAATTGTTTGAAATGTGTCTATAGAATTGGTTGGTTACCAAGCTAAGGAACTAAATATGGTCCTAAATACCTAAATTAACCTAATAATTTGTGGGTAGGGTAATTAGACATAAGTACCCTTAAAATATATCAAGAATAACAAGAAGAAAGCATCAAAAACCAAAGAAAAACAATAGAGGGTTGGTCTGGCTGGTGCCTGTCTAGTGCCTAATGATACATCGGACAGGACACCGGATTGTTTCTACCTTTCTTTGCCTGAAGCCGGTCCCTGCTAGAATGTGGTCAGGTGCCGAATGCCCTTGTCTCCAGCTCTCCTTGCTTCTTCTTTCACCCTTTGTTCCATGCTTTGTCTGGTCTTTAATTTGCAATCTTTCTGGACTTGAACTAGGGTCTTTCAAGCACATTTCCAAGCCTTCAAAATCCTCAAATGACCCTTCAATGTTGCAAACATAGAACAACTTAATTGTTTACTCAACTTGATCAAGTGTAGATCTCTTCATCCTTGCCTCAAGACCAAGTAGTTCTTCATTATGTTGCATCAATGCCAACATTGCTTCTTTCATTTTCAAAGTGTCATGCATATACTTGAAATATTGATCTTTGTACAAGAACTTCCAATCATCGTTAAGATCATCTTCAATGGAGATCATAAGTTCTTCAAGTTCTTGAACATTCTCCAACAAATCATTCTTCATTCTTGATCTTCCAACCTTGTGTTTCAAATACAAGCTCTTGTGCATAATCTCCTTCTTTCCATAAGCATCTTCATCATCCATATAGACTTCATCTCTAGTATGGTTGCCTTTGAATGGCAAACCTCCCCATTTGAAGCCAAATCGATTGATTCTCCTAAGTTCTTCATATGGTAGCTTCCATGAGTTCTCCAATGTCTTGATAGCTAATTGATACCCATCATTCCCCCAGAGCTCAAAAGGATTTGACCTCGAATGTTTAAGTCCTACATAGAAAAGAAAATGATCACTAACATTGATTCAAGAATCAAAAGAATACTTACCAAGTAAATTCAAGTCATCTTTCATAGAAGATAGAGCTTGATAAAGCCTTACCATACCCTTCTTTAGGGGTGATTATCTCTCTTTAATAGATATGTATTCCTCCTCTCCTTCAATAAGCTCATTAGAAGAGACATAATAGACAAGGAATACAAGCCACTTAAAGCAACAAAGAATCAAGGTTCTATCATTTAAAGTGCACAAGACATAATTCTCATTGGTCTATTATTCCATAACCCACAAAATAAAGGTTCTCTAAGTCTTGCATTCAAGCACAATAAACTCAATACATAATCCCTTAACATAGAATGTTCATGTCCTCCATCGAAATCATTAATCATATGTATAAAAGGAATAAGTAAATACTCTTCACATATGCTAAATCTCAAATTATCAAGATGGACATCATTATGCTTCTCTAAAAACAGGGGATATGTCAAAGATTTCCAAAATCTTATCATATCTCTATTCTTGGCACAAAACATAATCCATATCACCAATTAGTTCCACCAAATATTCCAAATAGAGACTAAACACATAAATAGCACATAGATTTCATCAATATGAAGTCTATCAACTTCACTGAAGATCAATTTCTCTTCAAGATATTGATATACCTTATCGCAAGAATTCAAAAAATATACGCCCACAATCATAGATTTCTTTTTCATGTGTTGTCCCACAACATGCTTTTTGAAATGGATATCTAAGGACTTAGGACTGCCACAGGTTCTCTCAAAGGCAATTTCATGATTCTTAAGATTCTAAAGAAGTGTTGAAAATGGCAAAGTTAGTTCAGCCCATAAAAGGAAGGCAAAGAAACGCATATATGATATCATATTTCAAACCCAGTCACATAGCTAATTTATAGTCCATTTCATCCCAATGAACGGGGAAGGGGAGGGGATCCAAACTAGTTGATAAAAGCATTCTCTGCAAGTTTAGGCTTATAATCCCTAATCAGATGTCCAGACTTCACCAGGAACTCACCCTCTTAGACCTTCTGTTGGGTAAGATTAGAAAACAGAATCAATATAAATGATGTGTTGTTAGCTTATTTCTATCTTCTGCACACCTTCTGCAACCTACCCTTAATATCATGGCACATCTCTAAGTGGAGATGCATGAAAAGCCTGTGAAAGACTAAAACTATACTAAGTAGGCAATTGAGGTATAAAGCTTTAGAGCAAACAATAAATTCAATTTACGGGATCGCTCTGAAAAATTTGCCGATGAAGGAAGAACAGTCTACTAAAGGCGAGAATACTGATTTCACAATCTTTTTCTCTGTCATTCCTTCGTCACCGCTCCCTCTGCAACTCCGCCGCTGACACCGCTACCTCTTCTTTCTTGAGTGTCGTACCACAGGTTCTTTCTTCTGTGCATGCCACCGGTTGATTTTGGCTAAAGAAGAGAAATGGCCTTTGGTGTCGGGAGTATTTGGGGGAACAAGCGTTTGTGTCTTCAGGAGGATTTTGGGAAAACCTTTGCTCTCTCTCATTTGACGAATGAATTGAAATAAGGGGTTTGGGTCTATCTAAATTATTTTTTATTTTTTTTAGCTATTGCTGAAAGTCGTTTTGGCAATTTTTTTGAAAACAAACGGGCTTCTCTTTCTCCCGTCCAGTCACACACCAAAATCTTGTGCGAGGGCGCATAGGATAGAAGTTCTGATATATCGTTAAAATTTAATTCTGTTTCATTCAATTATAGGAGAAAGAATTAGGGAGATCACCCATTTCTATTGAGTCCACTTTCACATTCAAAAGGGAGGAAAATAAAGAAAATACCGATGAGAGGGCCAAGAAAGTTGGTGTAAGTATTTTGTCAATACATAACTTGGGTTTAACTAATACATAATAAAGTTGATTCATGCACTTGATGCAAGGCCAAAGGCACTAGTAGAAATGAAATGGTCTGAGCTTGGAATGAGTTCAAATTTGGCTGGGTGATTGGAAAGGGCCCAACAGTCAATACCCATTGCCTTGCCATAGACTAGGGCAATTTTGGATCATTCGGGATCGTTTTGATGGATTTTGGGACCTTTTTTTTATGTTTAGGGGTATTTTGGTAATTTTATCTTTTTTAATTTCCAATTCAAATTAGGGTTAGGTTTAAGTTATATATTTGCGTATTTCTTCATATATGAATGGTTTTTTTTTTAACTGTGATTGTTTCCAACTTTTATCGTAATATAGAAAACTAGATAATTTTCACAAATTTCCAGCCGAATTTCATTACTGGTTTTTTGCATCAGTTCTTGCACAAATATATGAGCCATCGGCATCGTCACCAACACTGACATACCTCATTCATGTTCAAGATGATCGAATTGATTCTATTTTGGAAGTTATGTTTGGATCGTCAAACCAAATCGTCCAGTTGCAAAAAATGACCAGCTCTGGTTCATCCGAAAAACGTCATCAGCCATCACGACATGTTTATCCACCTATCCAAGAGTGATCTGATGAAGAGGAAGAACTTGATATTGATGTTTAGTACTGCCTTCTGATTTGGTCTTTTTAGCTTGAGATGTTTGGGTATTCTTATATTTGTACTTTAATATTTAATATTTTATTTTTTATATAATATCTTTCAATGTTCTTCATGAGAGAAATGGGCAAGATATCCAAATCGAGGGAAACTCCATGATTTTAGGAGCAATTGGAGGGATATTATATGATCTCACAATTATTCTATTTACCTACTGTCACGTAATAAAACAGACCTAATCAAAGAGGTAACTTACTTCATCTTAATATATAATCAAATGATAATCAGCCTACGAACAAGGATAGTGTTTTTGGAGTTAATTATACAAAATTACTCTTTTAGAATACTGACTTAGGCATCGGAGCTCTTTCCCGAGCGAAAACCCACTCCGGTGACCTACTTGTATTCTTCTCAAGTTGTGGTCTTTGACGTCATCGTGGTTTTGGGGTGATCCGGAGGCTACTCTTTAGCTCCATTATTTATTAAAGATTGTATAACTAATAATTTAAAAAGAAATATATTATTAAAATAAAGATAATAAAAACTATTATTTATTAAAAAAATACATTTAATTTTTTTACTGATTCCTGAAATGAAAATGTTCTGGCAGAAATCATAGGGGTGTGTCCATGTTTTATTTTCTAATGAACTTTTATCAAAATTTCCATCAGAAATGTTTTTTAAAGGATTTTTGACAGATTTTCTATCGAAATTTTTTTGAAAGCAAACTTTCAAATGGATTTCTAGAAGAATTTCCATCGGGAAAGAATTTTGATGGATTCCCAAAGTTTTTTCGTTAGAAAAATGTTTTTGACGGAATCTTTTAGCGAGACCCTTTCCATTATAAATCCGTTAGAATACCAATTTTTCTGACGAAATTAATTCTCGATTCTTTCAAGTAGTGCTCGAAAAAATCTATGTTTTGTTCATAAAATAACGTAATCTATCATAAAATCCAGTATTTATACCAATAGAAAAATATAAAATTATTATGGCATCCAAAAATTAAAATACATTCTATTAAGTCCTGAAAATTTTCTATAAAATCCCCCCAAAAAATTAGTAAATCGAAAATAACCCTTGGGTGTTGGGCATTAATATTATATAATATGTTTCTAAAAATCAAATAATATGGCCTTAATTATTCGCTATTTTAGGAAATTCTTTCATTAAATAATAAAACTAAATTTGAAATTCCAAGCTTAATCAACTCATAAATACTCCCCGCATCTGGAATTGAAAGTCCATTACAGACTTAGCAGAAGAATTTTATAGAGTGCCACGAAGCACACCTTATGGAGTGCTCCTGTTAATTCTCTCACGGTCAACAATTAAGTCAACTTTTTTTTTTAATAAAAAAAATAAAAATAAAGAAATAAAATTTGATCGAGTACCCCTTGGGTTTTGTTTATCCTTTTAGGGTTTAGTTTATAAAATAAAAAATATTTTTCAATGGAAAAATATATTTTAAAAAATTAGTTGACTTAACAGTTAATCATTAGAGGCTCAACAGAAACAAATCCATAATGTTTACTCCGTTGCTTACCATAGCATTCCTATAATAATAATAATAGTAACAATAATAATAAATTTTATTAGAGGACAACGAGTCACTTGTTATGTAACATGACCCCAAAACTTATACTCCATCTGTCCGGAATTAAATGTCTTATTTTGACTTGCACAAATTTTAAGAAAATGATTTGACTTTGTTTATTTTACACTTAACAATATCAATTTCTTAAGAAAATTTTAACTAATTCAGGAAATGAGACATGCATTTATGAACAACTCAAAATGAAAATGTGGATATTCAATTCCGGAGAGAGGGAGTATATGAGAATATCACAAGACTGGAGTCTTTATTATGCCCTTTTTGCTAATTTCTTCTAGTCTAAATCAGAGTGGCAAATACAACTAGTTTTTGTACTTAGATTGGAGTATTATCAATAGGTTAGATTGCATACTAAAGACTTCCTCTATCTTCCCTTTTGACCAAACTTAAAAGGAAGAGTTCATGCATTTTTTAGTAACAGAGAAAACATGGAAATGGAGGAACAAAACTCTCTGCAGGGTGCAGACAAGATCGATGGGAACATGAGTATGTGTTGTACCTAAAATAGACTGGAGTTGCCATAGGTATATTGTTTGAAACTTATAGCATAACCTTTCCCTACTGTCAAGTCTTACTGGCATAGTGGTAAGCACTAACACTTAGGATCGGAAGGTCTCGTGCTCAAGACATCATTAATGTAGGTGGGATACCACCTTTGATCCTTGTGGACAAGGGTATAGAGAGAGTTTGGGGAAGATTGGATTAAAAAGGAATATAAAAAAAACCTTCCCTATTAATCAAAGGCAGCTTAATTTCAAAGCTCATACGTAAATCGCATCTCTATATAAAATAACCCAACCCGACCCTCTAATGACTCTCTCTACTTAAGACTCCTATTCTACGACAAAATCAACTTGGCGACAATGAAGCCGCCAGAGGAAGCCCCTCCGACTGACATCTCAGCTTGGGGGAGAAAGTCCTTTTCTTCCCTTTCCAAATCTTCTTCCTCTTAGACTATATCTATTAAGAAAATCAATTCTTTTAAAGGACACCATTTTTGACTTGAGATGAGGTTACTCAGTTAGAGAGTCTGTTCAAATGCATATTGATTGGCAAATTAACTCATGGTAAGCCCTCTATGGAGACCATTAGAAAAGATTCAAATTGGGATAGCTTGACGTTCAACCTCCCACTAACCTTTCTATACACACATGGTTTGTCCTCAATTATAATAAAGTCAAAAGATTTGACTACATTTTCAAATCGGATGTTCCAACTTCTTAAACATTGCTGAAGACCATAAATGGATATCTTAGCACACTTTATGTTCGACACCTTTAGGTATAAAACCCTGAGGCTTGTCCATATCGACACCTTCCTCAATATAGCCATTGAGATAAGGCTTTTGACATCCATTTGACTAATATCATAATCGTAGTGTGCTACAATAGCTAATAAATGACTAATGGATTTAAGCCTTGCTACTGGTGCAAAAGTTTCCTCATAGTAAATTCCTTTCCGCTGACGACAACCTTTTGCCACTAGTCTTTCTTTGAAGGACTCCACCTTCCCATCCGAATATACACCCATTTATTCAAAATAGGTACAGTACCTTTAGGTAGGTCTAGCAAATCCCAAACTTGGTTTGTGTACATGGAATCCAATTTTGACTTCATAGCTTCTAGTCATTCAGAAGAATCCATATCCGAGATAGCTTCTTCATGAGTAGTAGGATCATCAATATGATCAACATCTCCCTGACCAAGAAACTCATCAATGTTCTCATGAAGATACCCATATCTCGGTGTGGTTCGAGATATTCTACTAGATCTTCAAGGCTCTTGTGTAGAGACATAACTAATAGGCATTTGCTCTTGTATAGGTATACCAATTGGTTCTTGCAATTGATCATTTTGTCTTGATTAAGATATTTCACTAAATTCTATCTCTTTACCAATACCACCTTTTTGAACAAATCAACTTTCAAGAAAAATTGAATCTCTGCTGAAAATAACAATTTGATAATTAGAGAGATAGCATATAATATGGTGTCACTTAGATATCAGACAAAACGACCATTGACAGATCTCCTTTCCAACTTATCCACTTTCAACCTTTTGATATGTGATGGGGGGGGGGGGGGGGGGGGGGGGGGGGGGG